>JAWRVZ010000011.1:1702500-1975000 GCA_037043235.1 Rhodeus uyekii | reverse complement strand
CCCTGTTTACACCACCGAAGGAGCTCTGTTCACTCTCTCTCTCTCTCTCTCTCTCTCATGCACACACACACACACACACACACACACTCACTCACGCGCATGCACGCACACACTCAGGACGAGTGCTAACCACAAACTGACCTTGCTTTTATTTTAGTCTGAGATAATTTATACAAATGTAAGCATTTTCTCTCTTCCTCTGAGTTTGGACTGGCTCAGGCATTTCTTGAAGGTGGAGAGGTCTTGCTTCAAGATATCCAATGTGAGAGCCAGAGAAATCAGACTGCCTTTGTCCTTGGGGAGTCAAGCGTGTTGGCAGAGGGCAGGGAAATGTCTCTGTGTGTGAGAGAGGGAGTTTAACATGGCAGTGAGGGCATTATCCAAACTGAAATTAAAGATTTGCCTTGGTTCGTTGCCTTTGTGCATTTTGCAGGGGAGGTGGAGACGGTTTTTAATGAAAATGTACGTTTACCTCTGCAAAGCTTCACACTGCACGTGTAATGAAGCTCCGCCGATGAACCCAATGAGGGTTAAGATAGAAATATGGTTTTCTGCAAGAGTAAACAACTTTGCTAAACACTGACATCGGCTAGCATGACACTACCTGTCATTCCAATAACAGCTAATGGCTAAAAATCACAGTTCTTCCTGCAGTAATTGATCCGCGTACATAATAAAAATTTGTTCGTGAGAAGATTCAAAGGTTGGTTTCAGGACAATTTACTTTCTGTACCGCTTCAGAGTGTCGTTCAAAAGAATAAATGGATGAAATGAAGTACGGAGAGGGAGAGAGAGCGACCAGAGTGGTATTTCATGAAAGCTAAATGCTAATGGCATTTCTTTTCACAGAGTATTACTGAAAACCCTCATTCTCAGTCGCTGAAATATTCATGTTGCACGGTTCTCACGGGTCGGTAAGTACCGTATTTTCACAGGCATTTGCTGGAATGTAGGTTAGTTTCACTGTAGTTCTGACATGAGTGGAGGTAATGACGTGGCCGGGGGGTTGATGGGTGAACATTCAGCGTAAACGATACTCTAGAGCTCTTTCTATCCTTCCATCTGTTTCTTTTTGTGTACTGCTGGTGAGCCCTGTGCATCTGTTTCATGCAATATTTTCTCTTTTAAACAAAGATTTAAACAAAGATAACTGCGGCAGAAGTTATTCAAATTAAAGGGGCAGTCACACAGGCGATCACGCATGAATCACTCACAAATCACGCACAGATTGGGTTTGTGCGTGTTTGTGCGTCGAGAAATTGACCAAAGTATTCCACGAACATTTGACGCACGCCCAACGCATGAATCACAGACGGAGCGCGTCCAAACACGCACGCTTCGCAAACGTTCCACGTACAAGCACTTTCAGAACGTGATACGTGCTCGGTTCATGCGAGATATGAAGGTGGGGCGTCAGTGGACGGACGTGGACGTGCGCGGTTTCGAACCAGTTCCGACGCATAAGCACTGACGGCCGACACGTGTCCCGCGCATAGTCACGCATACCCGATGCATAAACTACGCACGCCGACTCATGAATAACGCACAGTTGTGCGTCAGAAAAATGCTGAACCATTAAAAACTCAAAATCATGTACAAACCGCCTTCGACGAATTACACATACGGCGCACACTCCGGGCAGAAACGAAAATCTGTGCGTAATTCGTGCGTGATTCATGTGTTTTCGCTGTGTGACTGGCCCTTAAGTCATTAAAACATGAAAATATTTTTTTATATGGGTGTCTGTTTATGAACAAGAAGGCAATTTCTACTCCACTAGTTTTGTTTAGCTTTTTAATTAGCAGTATAAAATTTGTTCCCCACTATGGTATATTAATGTCAAGAGAAAGTACAAATTAAAGTGGAATGGAAGTCAGATTTCCAACTTGGAAACTCCATTAAAGGGATAGTTTACTCCCTCAAAAAAAACTATTGAAAAATGTCATATTCGTACAGTTCATTTGATTTCATAAAGTTTAAACTGCTGTGGTTTTTGCCTGTCAAAAGAAAGTCATATGCTGCGTTCTATTCGAATTGGAATGTTTACACCTTAAAATCTGGAAACGTGCAATGGAAGTCAGATTTTTTACTTGGAAGCTGAAGTTAATGATTTTGTGATAGGTTTCACTAACATTCAAGTTAAACATTACATTTTAAGAAACAGGAAGGTAAGCAAAGTTCCTAAAATGCACGATTAAAAAATGATAAATTATAGCATAACATAACTTTTCCTGTGCAATTCGGTTGGTAGCACTGAATCAACTCCAAAACTAATGGTAACATTTTGACCTATTTCTATTGAGAAGTTGTGATATTCACAAAGTTTGTTCAAATTGGTGAAGTCGTACAAGTTCGACCACGTAAAACATACAACATAAATGATAGAACCAATAACTATCTTTATCAATTGAAAAAAAAAAAAAAACTATAAAAGTCATTTGTACAAGTAGTGCAATGCATTGTGATATAGCCAGCTTGTAGAAAATATTTTGAGTTGTGATAAGTTGTTGGTTAGTTGTTTAGTTAAACTCAACTAAACATCTTTTTTTTGTCACACCAGACAAACACACACACACACACACACACACACACACACACACACACACACACACACACACACACACACACGCAAACTGTGCACCCTGACTCTTGGAAATTGCTAAATCTCAAATTGGAGGGAAATCCACAAGAGTTATCTTGTTTTATCTCTTGTCCTCTCGTGTATATTTTCTAACAGCAACAGGAAGGGAAAAAACGCATGAGAATCTCTCTGCTGTCTTTTTTTCATTCCCAACAGCTGTTGGAGGCCCTCATTGATTAAAGAAAATAGGAAAACACACTCTTAACGCTTCAGTACTTCCACTTTATGCGCACACACACTCGCAGACGCACCGAGGCTCTCAGGATGAGGCCTAAATAATTAGTATGTAGAGAAGGCCATCAAGGGTGAAAAATCCTGCTATTCATTAATTTAGTTTTGTGTTAATGCAGGGCAAAACCTGCACACCTCCCAGCCTTCCCCACTGTTCATCTGTGTGTGTGTGTCTGTGTATATGCAACACTGCGGCTTCCAACCATCACCAAAACTGTAGGAGAGACAATTAAACTGAGACCGAGAGAGACAGGAAACTAACAGACATACAGCAATGAGAACCCATCAGGAGAGTACAATCACTACGCCACAGGCCTGTCTGCGTGAAACCATAGCTTAATCTACAGTCTTCCTCTCATATATGTACACAGAATAATTATAATGAATGAATATAATAATGATATATTGTTTATTTGGTGGCCTCTTAAATACACTAGAGGGCACTCAATGAAAAACACATCGCACTATAGTTTTCTGATGTCAGGTCAACTTTGCAGTTTATTAAGGTCAATACCCGTCCACTTGGAATGGAATGGCTCTGACTGATAACAGTTACTTTCTACAACATGCATTATGAAAAAAAAAAAACTGAAATTCAGCCACTGGTGGCGCTCTAGCTATTTTGCAAATGGTTGTACAGAAAATGCTATGGAAATGAGTACGAGTTTGTGTTGCTCTTGGTAGATAGCATTGGTCATTATAGAAATGATCTGTGTTCTTTAACATAATCAGAAGCTCAGCCAGTGTTTCTTTCAGTTGCGAGAGCAAACCTCATTGGTTCTTGCGGAAACTCATTCATGCTGGTGAAACATATGAGAATGAACCTCATTGGTCACTTCTGTCACCAAATTTGAATGTTGTAAAAGTGTCCGCTTACCAATGCTTATATGTGAATAAAAAACGAAATTAACTAATCTGCTCATCATATAAAGTGATCATGTCTTTTCAGAAGAATTCACCTCTTGATTCATATTTGAAATATTTCCTTATAAAGAGTTCAGTTGAGGAACAGAAAGTGAATGAGAGACAGAATTTTCATTTTGGGTTGATCTATCTCTTTAAACGTGCAAATTATCCAAAAATGTTCTGTTTTGGTCACTTATCTAAGTTAATACACTTAATAATTGCATATTGATTCAGGTCATAGTTGTGTTTATAGCAACTTAAGTTTCACAGTATGTAGTGAAATATAATACAGTGGAGTTCACTCATCTCGAGTCACGGGTAACTAGTCAATCCTATTATGTTGACGTTTTTGAAGTGGAACCGCCAAACTCCCTATTTGTCTTAGTATTTTCGATTCTTTAATGTCGATTCGTTCGAATCTAATATCTCGAGCACGAAACAGGGACAAAGTCACCACTTCACATGGTTATTTCGTGACTAATTTGCATACCTAGTTCACTGCGTATGCGCTGAGTATGCCTTGCGCGTGGATCGCGGCCCGCTCACTCCAAATATGGTTCACTCCCTGTCGTTGATCTCGTCTGAGGGATAACACACTGTAGCATCCCGCACGTTTTTTGTGGTTTTGTGAACAATCTTTGTGTTTGCATTGTTGGAGAATATAATTAAAGGTTTGTATCAAGAATCGAAGGAGGTTTTTATTGTGGTGGTTTTACATATGCCTTTTGTTGTTAGCAAACATATACACAGTACAGTGTATGTAAATAACTCACATCATGTACATCAATAGATTTTCATTTTTCTTTCTTGCGAGGGTTGTTGTCTTTGGCTCTGACAGATGACAGCTGGCGCTTCACTTCCACTATCACTCTGACAGCTGCGCTGATAGGCTCTCTGACCTGTCAATCATGCACAAAGACGTGATTGGCTGTGCTGCCATGAGGGCGGGCTCTTCTCATCTCATCCGACACGCTTCTTAAAGGGACGAGCTGCACAGCGCAGCTGGAGAGACTGCCTTGTCTTTTTCTTCTGATTCTGACTTGTGTTTGTTTTTTTATTGTGTGAATTTCGCGCACAAGCACTGTGTACCGAGCCTGAACAGTTATGGATAATTGAAGTCATGCGAGCAACATTTGAAATTCGAAACGTGATCTTACACAAAAAAGTTCATCAATCTATGGGTGCGGGTTATGCCAACGATTTTTTACACAAAACACAAAACCCGCTCTCTATATGAGCGTGCGAATTTATTTGCGGGTTATATGTGGGAAAATATATGTAATATATGTTATATGGGTTATCTCGCTAAACGGTTATCTCAATGCTTATTTGCAACCCCCGAGGCCGTCGACATAACCGAACTCCAGTGTTTATGATCAGCTGTAATTACAATACAATGAGACTCTTGCCATTTTTGTTGTGCAATATGCATCAGACACAATATAAATGCTCTGGCATGTCTCTGACCAAAGAACACCATAATTCACCCCAGGGAACATTTGCCCTTTGACCTCTTTCCCTACATTTGGATGTGACTGTGAAGCAAGTGCAACTGACTGATAACATATCAGTTAATATTCCATTGAATTTACAATTATTTATCGTCATATTTTAGTGGTGCATTATTGTGCATATACTCTGACTTATAAAACGTACCTCACGTTTAACCATGTTTTTTTTTTTTTTCTTCTATTCTTGCAATCATAGCTTGAAGTGTTTCGTAAAGGAGGCTCTTTTGCAGAACATGAATTATGAGACTATTTAGAGGACAGGTTTGCAAACATGACTCCTGATAGATATACTCTACACTCTAATTTTATAGACTCGTAACCTGTAAATGGACTGTTCATTTAGTTAATGAACAGATACACGTAAAAATGGGTGTATTATGGGCTGTGCATAGATATCTCTCATTAATGCAGACTCATGCACAGTTACCGTGGTAATGGACGGTGTGCTGGTGAGATTGTCACACATGTTAGAACGAATAATTGCTTCTCTTTATGCCAAATCACTGGAGCATGGGGGATGAAATGACGCTTTATTAGTGGCCCAAATTTCAATCTATTCTAATGTAATTGTGCAGCATGTCATTAATGCAATTTTCATCCAGTCACTCACTGATACAGTTCAGATATAATGTATAATACTACAATACAAACAAACAGACAGAAACACATGGCATTTTGACGGGTATACTAGTCATCCAGAACTGCGGTTGACTAGTTGACAGGGTTTACCTTATGTAAATGACTCGACAGACGGCGTGCAGGATCAGTGCTCTTCACTGTGTCTGGCAATGCCAATGCAGTGTTGATGGAGAGTGTGTGAGAGCTGGTGAGAAAGCAAAGTACTCTCTAAACTGCAAAAAAACACCACTGAAATTGTTTCCAAGCAGTTAGCGAGAATTTAGATGTCTACAGCATAATTCACATAATTCACCCATAATTTGGGTTTGCTTTATTTTCACTTTTGCAAAAATGTATTTGCGTACAACTTTGGCTCATCTTATCAATGAATTGGTTAAACTAGTTCACAAAATTTGTACAAATGATTTGATCTCAAATTGGACAATAAATCCAAACTGTTCTTAAAAAAGACCATAAAGATTACTTGAATCAAGATCATGTCAGACATATCTGATTCGTAATGAGTCAAGAAATGAGTTCTATTTGGAGTCAACCGAAGTTCTCTGATGTGACGAAAAGTAATTTGATCGTCAAATAGTAAAAATAAAAAGCAATGAAAATAACAATAATTATTAATAATAATTCATTACAATACATATAGCGCTTTATCATAGACACTCAAAGCGCTTTACATGGACGGGGGAATCTCCTCAACCGCCACCAGAGTGCAGCATCCACCTGGATGATGCAACGGCAGCCATATTGCGCCAAAACGCTCACCACACACCACCTTAATGGGGGAGAGGAGACAGAGTTATGAAGATAATCAGACAATGTGGATGTTTAGGAAGCCATGATGGACAAATTTGGCCATGATGTTGGGGTTAAACCCCTACTCTTTATGAAGGACATCCTGGGATTTTTAATGACCACAGAGAGTCAGGATCTCGGTTTAACATCTCATTTGAGGGACGATGCTTATTGCAGTACAGTGTCCCCGTCACTATACTGGGGCATTAGGACCCACACAGACCGCAGGGTCCTAATGCCCCAGTATAGTGAAAAAGCAATGAAAATGGGTTAGAATTGACTGGATAATTACCAACACAACTTGTGTTACATTTTTTATTTTTTAACATTCAGTAACACTCACTGTTAACTAGTTGCTCTGGCATGACGCATATTACCAGCATATTGACTGTATATTAGTTCTTATAAAGTACATAATAATTGCTTTTTACATTATTCTACATCCCTGAATCCTAAACAATGCCTAAACACACTCCTCTGGCATCAAAAGGAGTGCTAAAGACTATCTTTAGCATCCTTTTGAGCACGTCCTCTTCCCATCCCAGAAACCCCGGTTTGAATCCTGCTTGGAGAAGGTCGAGAACGACCGGTTATATTTGGTGCCGTGACCCGGATGGGAGTGAGGTTTAAGGGGATGAGTCTATCGGCTGTAGGCCAACAAGAGCTGAGCGTTTAAACATCACTCCACTGGCCTCAAGAGGACTGGTTGCGGTATTTAGCATTCTTGTTAAATGCCTGCTGCCTCCCAAACCAGAGACTCCGTTTCGACTCTCAGTCAGGGACCGGTAGGACCGGTTACACTTACAAATGGGTTCATTACAACATTTTAGGGCTTTATAATTTCACACAACATGATATCAGAGAACATATGATGGCATAAAATAACAGCTGAAATACTTTTATGAATCACTGAAACAAACTGTTAGAAAGAATTGGTTCACTGGAAATGATTCAGGCTTCCCATCAACTAATCAACTGGTTGACTACTTGGTTCTTCCACACACACATGCAATGAACTATAAAAACAATATTACGCTTGCATATTTCTCTTTTTTTAGCTGCTAAATGTCACGCTTTGCTTGCTTATCTTTGTTTACACTCTGCCAGATAAAAGAAAACATCCAGACAATGATAATTGAATCGAACAGATCCCATGTTTCATGCTAATACAAACATCCCCGATATACTGCAGAGAGTGTTATCACAGCAACCAGAATCAGAGAGACATGCGAGAGAAGGTTAAAAGGTAACACACACAGATGCGACTCGGTTTATTCATCTGCAACCCTTCCTTTGAGAAAGATAACACACTCAACCTCAGCAGATCATCTGAAATGTGTGTGTGTGTGTGTGTATAAGAGATAGGGGTGATAACACTCACAGAGGAATATTACCAAGCAAATTGAGGTTATGTGGGAATACGCCTGGTGCAAAGCGATATGACTGTGTGTCTGTTTTAAAGATTTCATAGCTTAACCAGAGTTTGATATCTCTGTAGATGCATGTATATTTCGGACATATGTGCAGCGGCACACTTTATCATTGTGCACACACACACACTCTTGTCCCTTCACAGTCAAAACGCTCATGGAAATGTCCTAAGTAATAAACACCACCACTGGACATTTGCACCAACAGGACCGCTGATAGCTGACACATGCAGTCTTTTCTTTATATTAATACTGATAAAATTGCATTCAAAGACCTTCACGCTAACACTGGACACATATGCCATTCTTTATCTCTACAGCTGCTCCTAGACTATAAAATCTAATCCAATATTTTAAGACATCCATTTTTAAAATGGAAGCAGATCCATTTTACAGTGTCATCCACTAAAACTGACACCTTTGATAAAGATGAATAAACAGGGTGTTAAAAATGTCTTTGTTCTTTATCATTTTGGTGGTCGTTTACACAACAACTAAATATGGAAAACATTTTTATGGTAGGAACCGCCAAACTTCCTATCTGTCCTATTTCGATTCTTTAATGTCGATTCCTTAATGTCGCCGAACACTAATATCTCGAGCAAATATCTCGGACAAAGTCGTCACTACACACGGTTATCTCATGAATCATGAGCGTACCTAGTTAACTGCACATACGCTGAGTTCGTGTTGCACATGGATCACTTCAGTCACAGAAGAACTCGCGGAAGTCTAAAGCCTTCTAGATGCTATCTTGGAAGAGGAGGGGCAGGAGTTGAGCCGAGTTGAGCCGAGTCAAGCGCGTCTGTGAGTGCGTGAGAGTGTTCAGTGAGTCGAGAGTGTTCAGTGAGTCGAAAGTTCCATTCTCGCCGGGACCGGGGGTTGGGACCACTGGTGTAAATGAATATTCACACATTTTTTATTACTTAAAATATATAAGAATTACATATTATACACAAAAACGTATTACTTTGTTGTCAATGTTCAAAAGAACGTTACATATTTTTTTGAAAGACAACGTTTTTTGAACTGAACAAATAAGCAAATGGCTTTAAGAAAACAGCTCAAAAGTTTGGCCCTGTGTTCTTCAAAAATTCTCTTTTTTTATTCTTCAGGAGGAAAAACACAGGTTCCTTAAGAGGAAAATCAGTTGGGTGGACATACCGTACTCTATAATATACATATCAAAAAGAGATCAAAATCTGTGCGCTTTACTGTGCACACACAACAAGATCAGATCTATGCCAGATGTCACTGAAGAAAAAAAAAAAACAGGACTGGCTGAGAGAGTCAATGCAGCCATACGGTACAATTTTATTACCTTTCTGTGATGGCAGACGCCTTCGTTAATGTTTGATAAAACACTCCTTTTTACTTCCTGTCATCTTCTTTTATGCCGCGGCAGAGCAGATAATAAAACCGACTCTGAACATCAAAGCAAAGCGCACAATTACTAAAGACAGCCTATCACTCTTCGCGCAAATCACCATGTTTACCCAGACTTGTGTTGGCGGAGTATAATTTTAATCAGGTTTGATCTCCCGCTCTCTCTCTCTCTCTCTCTCTCTCTCTCGCTCTCTCTCTGTCTGTTTCTCCAGACGATGACTACTGTAGTTTGTTTCGATGTTTGGGAGAGGTGTGACTGAATTAGCCTGTGCGCTGGGTGACATTTAAAAGATGAAGAGCGCACCGCCACTCGTTCGAAGCGAGGACGGCTGTTTTCCACGAGACGCCAGAGAATGAGTCAGTGGGGTTCAGAGTTCGGAACTGGCTTTGATCTGTTCATTAGAATGTGTGTGGGTGTGCTAAACAATCACTCTGTCCAGATTGTAGGTGTGCACACGAGTCTCAGGTGTTGTATGAAAATGAGAATCGCCTCCACAGGTGTTAAAGAGATCAGAGCTAATCTACATCCGTCTGCATCCATCGGGCCTGCAACACATACACACCAAAACAACACCTACTATCCATAACTAAGACAAAGCGTCCATTTTTTGTGCATGTGTGAAAGAAACCAAGACTAAATGGAATTTTGTTCAAGTTCAGATCGTTAGGAGAAGCACCTGTGCTACTACTAAACATGTACATATAGGCTACTAATTGTGCCAGATTAGATGGCAAAAATAGTAAAAGTGTTATAGCTACCATCTCCGTGGTTCATGTTTTCAGCTGTAAAAGACAAAGCTTTTTTAAAAGGAAATGTACAGCACATTTTCCAGTTCTAACCTTTAAAAGCAAGCACAAATGGCAGACAGTTTTTTAGACTACTGGTCAAAAGTCTATTATCCTCACCAAGGTTTATTTGATGATAAATACATCTGTAGTGTGATGAGGGGTGAACAATGAAAACCGTGTTCTATTGTTCCTGCATCGCATTATAAAAACTCCATTGACAAAGAACTGCACAGATGCAGAAATCATAATAATCCATCAATAAATGCACACACGTTCTACTTCTGATGCTAGCGCTGCTGCGAACTGAAGAACAAGCCTGTTTTGATTTGAGTTTTAAAAAGACACTGAGAGACAATCTCAAATTTGTGTACACATTTGATAGATATTCACTAGTGGTCTAGTGTGAAACTGTAAAATATTATTACAGAGATAATTATATGTATTAAAGAAAATCAGTCTGTGTTCACAGCTAGAGCATTTGAACTAATTCTATTGTAGCCTATACTGAGTTATTACTAGAGTTGAGCCGGATACTCGGCTGAAACGAGTATCTGGTACGAATAAAGCACTTTTGCAGAGTATGAGTATTATACGAGTAATACTAGTCAATATCTGTGCTCAGATTGAATAAAAATCCTCATTGGGTAGCTGACTGTGTCTGCGTTAGGCTAGTCACAGCGCCCCTCCCCTACACATACAGATTTTCTGCGTCCCGCTCTGCTCACTCAGACACAGAACACTGAGAAGAGAACAGCTCTCTTTCTCGCTCGGTCTCTCCGTCAGTCACTCAGGTTCGCGGGCCTTTTCCGTTAACGTTTAGGGTTTCTTCAGCTTCAGGTTTGTTTTTTATTTCGGTTTATTTGTAGTACTTACTTATTAACCAGTAGAGTTCTGGTAAACGTGGGGTTTGTTCACACGTGGTGCTTGGTAGAATGCGACTAGCGTTGCGTCTCTGCCTGTCAGAGATTTTTTTTTCGTTTTTTAATCATCTGCTGACTCTAACCAGTTTTTCTAGTTCACGAAAAAAATAATGATTAAAAATTATGATTTCTTCATAATTGCAACCGCATGTGTTGTATTGATTGTTACAAAACTTGTTCTGTATATAGTTCATTTGTTATCGTGATCAAAACCATTGATCTGAAGCTCAAAGCTGACGCTGTCATGTAAATAGTTTTCTAATCAGCAATAAATATAACAATTTCTGATCAACCCATATCAATTGCAAGTTTAAAAATACCATATTGGTTAAAGCCCCGCCCACTTCTGGGTCAGGCCTCATCCAGTCCGAACTACAGATACAGATAATTCATATGGTTAACAGATACAGATACAGATAATGCTGGACTCGCTCATCCCTAGTTATTATTATCAGTAATGCAAGAATGAGTAGAGTAGCTCCGTACAATGGGATAGCATGCTTGAAAGGTTTCTGGGCCTGCCATCTCACTATATACCATGCAGTTTCCCATCACCAGCAAAGTGAATGTATACCAACTGGGATCTCACCCAAACAATTAAGATATGCATACGTGGTCGGAGAGAAAGCACTGACCCAAAATGCGTCCATTGTTTATAGTTTTTATGGAGATAAATGTTTAAAGTAATGCTTAGTAGTAAACAATGGGCTGACTCTCTGGTGATATTGATCTGTAAGTGTAGGAAAGTGGAACAGACCTGCATCAGAGCCACAGTAGACACTGAGTGGGATGACACAGGGTGGAACAGTTTATTGGGTGGAGAGAACTGGGAACACATAAGCGGTTACGGTATGTCCGAAGCACATTCACTTACTGGAAACTTGGAATCCTGACCTCAGTAACTTGATGAAAACTAAGTATTTATTTTTAATGAATAATGTCATCCTGTCATAAATAACGAGTGGTCCGATCATCTTGATGATTAAATATACTACCATTCAAAGGTTTGGGCTCGGTAAGATTTTTTTAAAGAAAGTAATAATTTTATTGCGTAAATGACAGTAAATGTATTTATGATGTTACAAAATACTACTGTTTCAAATAAATGCCATTCCTTTGAACTTTCTATTCATCAAAGAATTCTGAAAAATAATTAGCAGTTTTCTCCAAAATATCAAACAGCACAATGGGTTTCATCCTTTAATTAATAACGAGCACTAAATTGGCCTATTATAATGATTTCTGACAAGTCATGTGAAACTCTAGACTGAAGTAATGGTGCTGAAATTTCTAATTGCAGAAACATACTGAAATCAATTAATTATTAATTTTATATATATATATATATATATATATATATATATATATATAGATAGATAGATGGATAGATAGATAGATCTCTAAAGAGTTTTCCTTCTTTCTTTTTTCTCCTGTCCTCTATGTGTGGGCTGAAGGGTTGTTTTGCATTTCACAGCCTTTTTCTGAAACCCTCTTTATGTCAGACCACAAGGACATGAGGTTGCGTGGGTCCTTGCAGCTAATTGGTCTGTCCTTCTCTTACAACTTTCTCTAACACTCTCAGAAAATAAATAACTAATGCACCCCTTGGTAGTCTCATTAGCTCCCTGCAAATCTCCCTTCATAACCTCCCTCTCTCTTACGCACACGCTCCAACCCTTCTCTTTATCTTATTCTGTAAGTGCACCCATGAATAAATCTGGTGTCCATTGAGTCAGTGGGCCACAATGGTTTCTCTTTGAAGGCAGCGTATAGTACTGGCAGCGCATTGTCTTTCCCAAACAATGGCCACTTTAGCGTGTTACCTCTGAGGGCTGCGTTAGCCATATGGCTGCCTTCGTTGTGCCAAGGAAAGAACGTTGGTCTTGTGAGAGAAACTGATTTGGAGTGTGCTTTTACTGAGAATAGCCCTGTGTACTTATCTCTCTCCCTCCTTTTCTCTTTTCCTTCAGAAAGAACAAAAAACCTCCCTCCATGCACATTAAGAGAGTTCTTGAAGTGTTTCCAAGCAGCTATTTAGATTTTAAATTGTCTCGTATAGACAATACACAATGGAACATCTATGGTAGAATTGGCAGGCACAGCACTAAGCCATTGAATGACATTTGAACCCGAGGACACAATCTGGTTCTACCTAACTTGGTATATCACCATTTTCAGGACACCTGAATTGTGAAAGATGAATGTAACCAAAACCAATGTAGAAAAGAAAAGGAATGGTGAAAATTAAATAAAATAAAATACAGAAAGACAAAAACAATAAAGTGCAAGTAGGACAAAACCCAACAAGGGGTTACACTTTATGTTCATGGTATCATTTAGACATTCTGTTGACTAAAGTTGCACTTAGATATCAACTAACTGAGTAGTTGAGTATTAGTAGACTAATACTCAACTACTAAACATAATCCTACTAGATTAGTAGGATTATGTTTAGTAGAGTTAAGGGTTAGGATTAAGTTTCTACACGAACTGTGTTGTGTAATTTCGTAATCACTCTTGAACACTCGTGAATAAAAGTGCTGGAGGTCACAATTATATAACATGAAATCATCAATTACACAACATACAGCCCTTATGACTTGACCACACAAACTAATGCGTCCTACCGCTGTAAAATCACAATCTGACTGGGAAAATGTAAAGCGGCTGGAAGAACCGGAAAGACCAAAAATGGTCATGGCATGACATGTAACGTGAACTCGGCACATGCGCAGTGAACTAGGTACGATCTTTGGTCACGGGATCGAGATAACCATGTGAAGTGGCAAATTTGTCCCTCTTTTGTGCTCGAGATATTAGGGTTCGGCAACATAAAATAATCGACATAACCGAAAAGAAAATGCTAAGACAAATAGCGAGTTTGGCGGTTCCACTTCAAAAACGTCAACATAACAGGGTTGGCGAGTTGACCAAGGTCAAGATAACGAAACTCCACTGTATTTTCTTTTAAAGCTGCTGTACAACCGAAATTAACTCATTGAATCATTTTTCTGTGATCATTGAAACTATTTTATTGTTTAAAGCGCTATATAAATAAAGGTGACTTGACTAAAGTTGAGTCAATAGAATTATGTATAGTCAATAGAATGTCTTTTGAGGAAGCATCACAAGAAAGTGTTCATAGATATAGACTGCCTACTAATACACTACTAATAGTCTAACAAAAGTTAGTTGACATGTAGGTTTAATACTACTCAGTCAATACTTGTCATAGTCTACGTAAAGGTGACCATCAAAATAAAGTGTCATCCAACTAGGGAATGGTGAATGGACACATTTACAATTTTTGGAATATAAAATGCTGAATAAAATCTAAGTCATATATAGGGAAAACATAACATTGAGTCTCATTTGACTTTGTCTTGATCATTATCTCTCTAATGGTGCCTGCTGACCATAGATTTGGATATATAACCTCTCTCTGGTCTAACTGAATCAATAGACCACACAGACCCTTTGACGTCTTGCAAGGGCATTGCAATGTGTGGTTGGTAGGGTATTCTAAATGGTTTTTATGCGGTTTCCTGATTGTAGTAATTGGTTACTAAGGTCTTACTATGCAGTGTCTAAGGTGATTTGAGCAGATGCAAACTACCCAACTCAAAACAGGCCCTAGTATATTTTGATCCTTAGATATGGCTTAGCTCCAACCTTCTATTTTGTTTAAATCCTTAACTGTATATATGAGCACCTACCTCTAAATAATAAAATAAGTCAAAAAGATAAACACTTAAGATATGTTTGTCTGGTTTATCATTTTAGTAAGAAAAGAGAAAGGCCATAGATTCAAACCTGGGGGCAGCAGACTTTAAATAGGGAGATAATGTTCATGGCAAAGTCAAATTGTAGTCTTGTCCTTAAATAAAGCTTGGGTCCTGCCGATGACATACAGTAATACCTCGGTTTACGAGTGACTTTGTATACCAGCAAATCGGTGTACGAGCATGGAAAGTCAAATCGGTGTACAAGCATTGTATCAGAGTGTGAGAAAATTGTTCCTTCACCCACGAGTATTTTTTTGTGGAAAATCCTAACACTCAGCATCTTCGCGCACATTTTTACTGGTAATATCCTAACGACAGCCTCTCACAAAGCCTATCACTCATTAACTTGTTCTTTCTCTCAGCGTCGCTCGGTTTGGTTGCATCATTCACCACAGTGATACTTTTATAAGTGATTTACAGCGGTTTTACCTCATGTTGTTAACATTTATTGTGATCACTATTGTTCACGTAGTGAAATATATACGTACAGTACAGCATATAGACAATGACCTCAAGATGAGTAAGGTATGAAAGAAGGTACGAAATTCTCCCTCCTTCACGCCAGCAGCGACGCTACTCAAAGCTAAAGTGCGCATTGAGGTAAATTGTCAAGTATTGATTAGAATTTTTATAACTATCTTAACAGTTATAATTTTAACTGTAATTAATAGGGTAAAACCATTTAAAATGGCCATTTATGGTCATGTGGAATGAATCGAGTGATTTTTATTGCATTCTTATGGGGAAATTGGTTTTGGAGTACGAGGACTTTGAGTTACGAGCTCGCTCTTGGAACAAATTAAACTCGTAAACTTAGGTATTACTGTACTGTAATTCTAAGGGTGTGTTCACTTGATCTCTTGGTTCGATCCAAAGAAGAAAATTATACATTTAGTCCTATTTCACTTGCCGTTCATTGTCATTTTTAACACCAAACCTAAAGAAGATACAGTGATCCCTCGCCACTTCGCGGTTCACTTATCGCGGATTCGCTATTTCGCGGATTTTCATAATGCATTTTTTTTTTTGGTGCATTGTGCTCAGCATTCTGATTCGCTAAAAACTCACTTCCGCTTCTTGTATCAAAACATGCTACGAATTGTGCTATCATTTTGTCGTCTCGTGCAGTTATGTGTACGGAGGAAGGACTAACGCTTGGTCGCTTAGCAACCATGGTGGGAATGGCCACTGAACTTAAGCGATTAGCTGAGGAATGGGACCCTTTGATGGGCCGTTCATTACAGTTCTCCAACGTAAGCGATGGTGGCATGTCGGTGTACAAGGATCTTTTTGCAAAGAAGAAAAAAGAGCGACAACAGCTGCCTATCACTATGTTCTTCTCCCGAACAAACACACCTGCACCGCGGGCTTCAGAAGAAGAGAACACTGCAGAGCGTAGTCAGGATGCAGCGGCCCAGTCTGAAGAGCTGTGAAACGGCCTACACGTGAGTCACTGTATTTGTATACATGTAATAGTTGCTAATTGTAAAAAAAAAAAGTTTTCTATTTCGCGGATTTCACTTATCGCGGGTCATTTTCGGAACGTAACCCCCGCGATAAACGAGGGATTACTGTATTTTCAACATCAAAAACTATGCTGTGTGCTGGGCTAAATGAGCTCGCTGAATGTGCATACATATGACGGTATATGTGCATACATATGAATACTACAACATGTGATGAGCTTATAAAATGTGTAAAAGAGTCAAAACAGCAGCTTCATGCCCTTGACAGGGTATAGGTATTAGAATGCCGGATGGATGGATAGACAGGATGGACAGTGAGACAGAACTTCCAGCAGAACTTTGTGCGTGACTATGATGAAAGAAAAAAAAGGTACGCGTGTGCATTCTTTTTTTTATACGGTTGCATCTTGTGACATCATGTCTTTGGTCCTTGTTGCATTCACATTTCAGTCGAACTGCACAAGAGTTCATTTGAAAGCAGACCAACACCCATCTTTTTCTTTGTTCACTTGTGTGGTGCACACCAGGGTTTGGATGCCAGCGTTTTGGATGGCATACTTATTCAAATGAACTGCACTGACAGAGCAATCTCAGCAGATTTCATTGTAATCTAACCAAACCTGCCAAGTGTGAAGTGTTTCAATTAATTGCATCAGCTGTTTTGAGAAAACTCCACCTCCCCAGCTCCACCAACATAATTTAGGCATCTTGCAACCATACTCATAATCCAAGCATTAGCAGTCCCACTGGGGGCGTATATCTAAGTTCAAATTGAAGCTGCTTCCACTAGCCCCTCCACTGAGGACAGCAAGTCAAATAACCGTATTTAACCGTATTTGTTCAAAGACTGTATTTGTCAAGGTTGATGAAGGGGATGATACGAGGACTCAATGGTGTAAGAGAGTGGGGACTTTATTATAACAAAGCAAAATAAAAGAACAACAAACCCATGATGAGCACATGATGAGGGTAATGATAAGCTGGGACAGAATCAAAGTTAACCAGGGGAACAATGAGGGTGAGGTTTACAATGACAAGACACCAACACGCAGCCAATGCAGACACGCATCACTGCGTGTTCAACAAACACGGCGCGTAGCTGGTGACAACCAAACTGCTCGCAACACCAAAACACAACATTAAAGCACACAGCCGAAGTAAACACAAACCACAAGCAGAGCTCGAAACCACGCCCACTCACATAACCTAGAGCGCGCGAGAACGAGCAACCACTTGTCTCGCGTGCTCATGAAAAAGACTAACACACGGGTCCTGAATTCCCGAACCCCGACACAAAACCAAGACCGAACAAGACCGTCTGGGGATCGGACATCATAACCTGCACACAAGACGTTACACAGAAAAGAGTGCACGCGACTCGAACACTCGAAGCCGCGCGCGCACACAGAAAACTCGAGACATTACGGTAGTGTCAGAGCTCTGCCACAACAGCAATAAATTACTCGACCAAATGTGGCAGTAGCATGACATATACAGTGATCCCTCGTTTATTGTGGTTATCGTGGACCGGAAAAAAACCCTGCGATAGGTGAAAATTCGCGAAGTAGGATCAGCCAATCAGCTCACGGGAACCAGTCACGTGCCTTGTGAGTGCCCGTCAGTGTGTACAAAGCCTCAGAGAGATTTTCTCTCTTTGTCTGGCATCCTGGGAAACTGTTTATCTCGCGCATCACGATAAAACAACGCTGCTTTCCACAATAAGGCTGTTGATATGGTGTTATTTTTGAATTTTTATTTTCCGATAAATATTTTTGAAAAATCCACGATGCACTGAGGCTACGAAACTTGAACCGCAAAGTGGGGAGGGATTACTGTATGGGCAAACAAACTTGCAAATTGATTTGTGTACAGATCTTTTGAAACAGAACACAATTTCTTTTTATGCTTTGAAACATTTTATCAGTTTACCAGTGACACTGATTAATAATGTAATCAGCTGAGGGGGCAAAATACATTACAAAGTTATAATCATATAATTCAATAAATAAATGTATTATCCTTATATTGTTTTAGTATGTTAAATATAGAAACATGCAATCCAAAACACATGCTTTGCTTGTCCTCAAAACACTGCTTGCATATCGACAGCTGGCCTACTCATACTCAACCCTGCAAGACCATGCTGGTGACCATTTTGCTTGAGAATGAAAATGATGGTCCATCAGCTAAACCAGCACTAACATAAACCAGCCTGGACCAGTATGGAATCCACGCTGGTTTATTTTGTATTTTTTAGCAGAGAGTTTTCAACACATGCCTACAGCTGCCGAATATCCTCTGTCTCGAGAGAACTGATTGTGTGACTGTTCAAGATTAATCACAGATGCGGCATGATAAAATATCACGTTAATCATGACATGCAGATCAGCCACTAACTCGCTAATGCGTGGAAATGTGAGATGCTCACGTGCTGAGCCTTTCAGGATCCCCCCCCCCCCCCCCCCCCCCAAATACCAAGCTCAAAAAGCACTGAATGTATTTGTAGATATTAGTCAAGATGCCCTCTAAATGCAAATATATTTTCATCAGTCATGGTTGATGCATGCTGTGATTGCCACTTGATTATTCAAGCTATTGATTGATTATTTTCTTGCTTTTTGTAGCATGACCAGACATTTTCAGCATTTGCTCACCCTTATGTAACTTTCCTTCCATCTAAAAAAATGAAGGTCTATCAAACTTCAAAAAAGGCCAATATTACAAAAACATAATTCAGACTATTGATTGATTATTTGCATGCTTTTTGTAATTTGACCAGGCATTATAACCATTTATTTACTCAACCTTATTCCATACAAGAATATCCTGGCCACTCTTTTCTGTATAATGAAGGTGATTTAAATCTGTCAAGCTATAGAAATCGAAATAATATTTACAATATTATGTTGTGTGCAGTTTCTAAGTCTTCTGAACTCTACAAAACCTTTGTGTTGAAAAAACACCCAAATCTAAATCTAATCATTAATTCACTGAGTTGAACTTAAATAACAGATCAGTTTGATTTCTTGAAATAATGATTTAGACCAGTTCTGTGAACATGATATACAGTATATTAGTTCATGAATCAGACATCGCTACTTCTTTCATCCACTCACCAAGGAGAGCTAGGAATGTAGTGCAGAACATTTATTATTATTTTATTATGAGTACATAACTATAAAAGTACTTTGATGGACCGCTCATCTGTACATCAGCCTGAGACGCCGAGATAGTCTCCAGTATTCCCATAGGACATGGAATTTGGAAAATGGATGGACCGACTCTCTATATAGGTTGTCCTTTATTAATAATAATAATATGCACTTTTTGTAGCTATGCTTTCCAAGTTCAGTTATTATTTACTTTCATTGTAATTAAAAGGTTATTATTTTGAAGAGTATGGGCTAGACTTTTATGTTCCATAGAGGAGTAAATAATAACACTTTTTGTTTTTGTGTTAACGATTCTATTATCAATAACACTATTAATAAGTTACTAGATGCATGACTGTATAATACAGTGATCCCTCGTTTATCGTGGTTAATGTGGATCGGAACCCCAAGCGATAGGTGAAAATCCGTGAAGTAGGATTGCCCCCCCTGGGAATTTCTGCAAACATAAAATATGTATATTTATCCTTTATATATTTCAATTAAATCTATTTAATTATAAAACCTATTTAATTATAAAATTATGAATTATTATTATTATTACTCTCTCTCTCATACGATACATATTATGGTGCTCTACACTCATCAGTGACAGTAGTATCTTGAGACCTGACTCCAGTAATGACGACGATGAAACGCCTCATCATCAGATATCGGCACTGGATAGTCAACATTTGCTTCTGAGAGAGGCGAAGAGGCTCCCACTCCACTCGTGCTCTCATTGGTTGATCTCACGCCGGGAACCAATCACGTGTCTTGTCTGAGTGCCGTGGGTGTGTACAAAGCCTCTGAGAGATTTTCTCTCTTTGTCTGACATCCTGGGACACTGTTCCGCAATACAGCTGCCGATATGGGAGTATTTTAGAATTTTTATTTTTTGATGAATATTTTTGAAAAATCTGCGATGCACTGAGGCCGCGAAACTTGAACCACGAAGTGGCGACGGATTACTGTACTGTCATTGAAAGTACCATGAAATACACTTATGCAATCATGATGAATCTGAATAACTTGGCTTCTACAAACAATCTGAACCCTTATTTAGCATTAAATAGATGATTGAGAAAAAATACATTCATAAACAGAGACAGCAAGATAGAGAGAGCAGCTAATTTTTCTAGAAAGATCTCTCATTCTGCACAGCCTGTCATGCACTAAAGGTTAGTTGCTCCCCTGTTAATTTTGCCAAGTCTCCTACACAGAGACGCAGGAACTTCTGACACAGAAATAATTGGGAGTGCGGTAAGTCCGCTGAGAGGTTTGGCCAAGGTCCGCCGCCTTCCTGGACTACTTTCTTATAAACAAAATTTTTTTCCAGAACACAGAGGCTTTGCTTGCTTCCCGATTGCTGCTGGAGAGTGAGTGAGATCAATGATGACACGAGCGACCGTCTGCCAAGCAGAACTCAACCGCATCTGTCAGCCGCAGATATTTTACCCCGCGCGCACAGACCAGGAGCATCTATTTGGTACTTTAATGAGCCTGGCCTGCCGTAATGGGACATAGAGAGGTTCAGGCTGATCTCTAAAATTAATTTAAATTTCTCTGCTAACAGAGCTCAAACTTAATCAAGTTTCCAGGAGTGTATGCTTTTATGGATTTCCAATGAGAGGCACAGGGTGTTCTGGGAATGATGAAGATGCACATCTCTCTGTCCCGCTCTCTAGGGGTCAATTAAAAGGATGGCCAATGAGGTATTCTGTCCAGTTTTTAAATTGCATCCATGCTCCTCTTAGAGAGATGAAGAAGATTAAAGAGACAGACATTTACTCATGTCGTTTCAAACCTTCTTTCTTCTGTGGAACACAAACTAGGATATTTTGAAGAACGTTGTGTTCAAAACAACACTAAACCCCATTGATTTTCACTGTATAAAATGCTGAAGTTTTCTTCAAATATCTTTTGTTATTCACAGACGGAAGTCAGACAGGTTTAGAAAGACACAAGGGTGTGTAAATTATGACAGCATTTTAATTTTTTTGGGTGAACCAATACTTAAAACAGTGATTGTGTTTAGAGAAACAGCACAGTGGAGGTCCATCAGGATGCAAATGTTTCTTAAAAATCTATTTGAAAAATCAATCAATCCATTCCCATAAATATATTCAGTCATTTGATGTTTCATGCAAGCAAATTAGTGTAAGACCAATATTTATTAGTTATATATATATTGTAGTTATATATTGTAGTATATATTTGTATGCACTATTTTAATGCCGGTTTCTCCAGCTCTTCTTTCTCTCTCTCTCTTGCTCACTACATCAAGTTGTAGATGCCATCCATGTTTCTCTGCCCTTTGTCACTCTCTATTACCACTAAACACACATCTCAACCTACGCCAGATAGAAGACACTCTCTGCATGCTAACATGACCTCACTTGACAGATTATTTTCTCTCTCCTTATTTTCGTCTCAACCTCATTTGCTAAAGCCTTTAAAATACATCCTTACTGATAGAACACATAATAATGAATAATTAAAAACCAATTAGCTTTCATTCATTTCATTAATGGGAACTCAAACTAAGCTATGTGGGGTCAATGTTTGGATAAAGTCAATGACAATCTGACGTTCGTGATTACCCTTGAAAAAAAGACACCCTCCTGCCCTTGTTTTACAAACGAAAAAAGCGGACATTTGACAGGAAATGTCACTTTAAAAGGTTGATTGTATGGGAAAGAGGATTTACTGGTGATCTTCCCTATATTTAGACATTTTTAAATATGCAATTCTCTTTGCATGCTTTAATATCAAGATATTGGAATTAAATTACGGGATGTGTGTTCGTCTCGGCACTTATTTGAATGCGTGGACCCCTGGCAGTGACAGCAGGTAGTTCTGCCTGAGTGATCAGATGAACAGAACCCATCTGTACCACCTCATCATACATACTGTCCTCACGGAGAACCTCCCGTACACAAGGTCAAACTCAAAAAATAAACTGAGTTGGTGGCAAAGTTTCAAGTTCAAAGCCTGTGATGGCAACTGATGTTATATGTATTTATTTACAGTCAATTCCCTAAGATAATTGGCAAAAGTATGATAAAAAATTATGCAAAGCTCACATCCTTAGTCATATATGACTTTTTAAACATCTGATATATGGCGATATTTTAGCAATTTCTCCAGTAAAAAACAAAAAAAACAAAGAATGTCCATTCATTGTCACAATTTAAAATTCTCTCTTACTCAAAACATATTTACGTATTTCATGCAACATAACACAACTGTAACGGAGGTGGTGTGTTGCGGAAATGACGAAAACAAGGAACTCAGGGATCAATGGGAAACTCTTCTTTAATGAACAAAACGAAAACACTTTAAATACGAAAGAAAGGAAATTGGCACATTTGTGCAAGGCTCAAGGGAACCACAGAGACACACGGAAATGTTAACAATCGACAAAGACAAAGGAGAACATGAGGGTTTAAATAAAAAGATTAACGAGCAACACCTGACGAGACTAACAACGGGGAGTGGCTGACGTGCCAGCTGACGGAACACAAAGGATTACACAGGGGGCAACAGGAAGTGACGAGACACAATATGACTGTGAAAACAACACACTGAAACTTACACTGAGAGAACAAAAAGAGCGTGAGAGAGAGAGGGGAAATAAGGGGAGAGAGATTGTTGGTTGTAGGTGGAAAGCCCTTTTAAAAAAAAGAAGAAAAAATTCCCATCAGTAGAGAGACAGATGATTCCACATCGCTCTCTGAAGGCCAAGAAATCTTTTTTAATGTGAGGCTCCAGCTGCTCTCAGTAATGGAGTTTAATGACTCACTCCTGTCCGTTTTATTATATTTTCTTTGCTAAAGCTAAACTCCACCTGTCCGACTGCACACACACACACAGACGAGGACTAAAAAGAACCAGCCATCATTTACTACTCCAAATCATATCACATCCAAGGTTACTATTAACCACATTAAACTCCACTGAAAACTATAAGTGAAAAAATATTTTAATTATTATAAATATAAAAGGGAAATATTACAATAGAGCAAAAACTAAACTACAACTGGAGTATTTTAATTAAATATAATTACAGAGAGAAATACCATTACTGATCAATTAGTTTCCTTTTTTTAATTTTTCTGAAAAATTATAAAAAAAAAATAAAAAATAATAATATCTGTCTAATATATAGGAGTGAGATTTTTTTTTAAATATATAAACATAAATAATTAAAATAATTAAAATATATATATATATTTGTAAGCACCACAACATGTACATGTATTAATTATTATTTTACATTAATATTTCAGGGAAAAGGGACTGACCATCAAAACATGGTCAGTAAGGTTTACAATAAGGTTTAATTTACAATAAGGTTTCATTAATTAAAATAAGTTGGCATGGACTAGTAATAAGCAATAATCTTACAGCAATGATTAATAATATTTAATGCTAACCCCAATATGCTGTAAAAATCTGTAAAGATCTGTGAAAACTATATATGTTAAGTCAATGTTAGCATTAATGCTAACAAATGAGATCTTGTTGTAAAATGTTCAAAACATTTTTATCTAAACATAATTTAAATGTGACCAGTGATTCCACATAATTGGAAATTAGTTTTCTTAAAATAAAACTGCCATGTAACCAGTAATGAAACTAATGTAATTCAAGTAATTCAAGTATTGATAATATACAATGCAATGATGAGATACAATGTAAGAGTGCTTCAACGTGGATTAAATGCCTTATCAAACTAAAAGTTTAAAAACAAATCAGATAGAGAAGGAGCAAGTCTAATAGAAATGGGCAGCTCATTCAAGTGTCTGGGGGAAGCAATTGAAAATGTATGGTCTACCACTAGACCAGCATTTGCACAATAATTTAGAGTTGCCAGGTCTGTGAAACAAAAGTAGTCCAATGGCCAGTGAAAGCATTTTATTAGATTCCGATTGGGTTGCTGAATTATCCACTAACTCTGTATGTCTGGGAGCTGTTTTGGGGGTGTTGGAGAGGCAAAATCATATGAACGTGGGTTGAAATCAAGAAGCACAGACTTGGAAAGACTGCAATAACTGCTCTTTAAAAAAAGCAACATATTGTCATTACATATCCATCCTCAACCTACCCAAAACATTTACTCTTCAGCACAATAATGAGGACACGGACTCAGGCTGCAGGTACTCAAAATAATTTAATCGGGACAAGGTCCAAAACAATAACAGGAGGCAGGTAGCAAAACAAGAGTAAGCAGCTTGAGCAAAGGCCTCCAGGTCAAAGTACTCAGGGCAGGTCAACAGACAGGCAGGGCTGAAGGCAGTTTGACAGGCAGACTTGGTCAATCCTTGGTAGAGAACAAAGGCAACCCAGGCAGGCAAAAGCATAAGGAAGCCTGGGGAAAACAAAAGGCAAAAAACAAAACAAAGGCAGCACAAAACCCAACAAGGCAAGAATGGCTAGAGCAGAGTGAGCACAGAGCACAAACAACGATCTCGCACAAGACAGCACACAAGAGGGGATTAAATAAGGGGCCTAACAAGACAGACAAGGATCAGGTGAGGGGAGGAGACCAAACGAGGAAATGAGTAGGACAACGAGAAGGGCGGGGTCAGACACCACAATGACAGCAGAGCACATGGTGAACTGTCAAACTGTCCATGTGCCCCAAACAAACAACAAACCAGGAAGGAGAACAACCGATCAGCCTGAGGACATGACTGTACCCCCCCCCCCTCTAGGAGCGCCTCCTGGCGCCCCAGGTGGGGGCCTGCCCCGCTTCCGGTAGAAGTCCTTGATCAGAGACCGGTCCAGAATGTCCCGAGCCGGAATCCAACTCCTCTCCTCAGGGCCGTATCCCTCCCAGTCCACAAGATACTGAAAGCCCCGACCTCGACGTCTGACATCCAGCAGCCTTCTAACCGTGAAGACCGGGGAACCATCCACTAGACGTGGGGGGGAGGGAGAGGGGTTAAATCAGGTGGGTTAAGACGAGACCGAAACACAGGCTTAACCCGAGAAACATGAAAGACTGGGTGTACCCGACCAAGTGTGGGAGGTAACTTGAGCCTTACCGCCACCGGACTCAACACTTTCGTGATCTGATATGGCCCAATGAACCTGGGGGCTAACTTGCGAGAGGCCACCCGGAGAGGTAGGTCCTTGGTAGACAGCCATACCTTCTGACCACACCTGTAGTGGGGAGCAGGAGTGCGGTGACGGTCGGCTGCCAACTTAGTTCGTCTGGAAGCCTGGGCCAAGGCCTCCTTAGCCCTCCTCCAGGTCTGACGACACCGGCGGACAAAGGCTGAGGCAGACGGAACTGTGACATCGGGTTCCTGTGTGGGAAACAAAGGGGGTTGAAAGCCAATAGAACATTGGAAGGGTGTCATACCTGTGGCAGCCACCGGTAAGGAGTTGCGGGCGTACTCGATCCAGGATAACTGTTGGCTCCAAGAGCTCGGATTCTGGGATGTCAGACAGCGGAGAGCTTGTTCCAGATCCTGGTTCGCCCGCTCGGACTGCCCATTGGACTGAGGATGAAAACCTGACGACAGACTCGTAGAGGCCCCGATCTGCCGACAGAACTCTTTCCAGAACCGGGAGACAAACTGTGGCCCCCTATCGGAAACCACATCTACCGGAAGACCATGAATCTGGAAGACATGATCAACCACCACTTGAGCAGTCTCCTTGGCTGAGGGTAATTTGGGAAGGGGAATGAAATGGGCCGCCTTGGAGAAACGGTCCACCACTGTCAAGACAACAGTGTTACCCCTCGACGGAGGAAGGCCGGTGACAAAATCAAGGGCTATGTGTGACCAGGGGCGGGAGGGGATGGGCAGGGGGTGAAGCAGTCCAACAGGCGGCTGGTTAGAACACTTGTTCTGGGCGCACACCGAGCAGGCCAACACAAACTGTCTGACATCCTGGGCCATGGAGGGCCACCAGAACCGCTGGCGGATGGCAGCCAGCGATCTCCGAACTCCTGGATGGCAGACCAGCCTGGAAGAATGTTCCCACCGGAGGACCTCTGGGCGCAACGCAGCCGGCACAAATAGCCTACCCTCCGGACATCCCTCTGGCACCTCTCTCTCTCGTATGACCTCCCTCACCTGCCTCTCGACATCCCACGAGAGAGTCCCTACCACCATCTCCCTGGGGACGATGGTGTTGGCCGGAGTACCCCCCCCGGGAACCTCGAAAAGACGAGAGAGGGCATCAGGCTTGACGTTTTTGGAGCCCGGACGATACGAGAGAGAGAAGTTGAACCGGCCAAAGAAGAGTGCCCATCGGGCCTGGCGAGAGCTCAACCTCTTGGCCGAACGGATATACTCCAAGTTCTTATGATCCGTCCAGACCAAGAAGGGCTGCGCTGATCCCTCCAGCCAGTGACGCCACTCACCCAAGACCAGCCTGACCGCCAACAGCTCCCAGTTCCCTATGTCATAATTCCGTTCTGCTGGGCTCAGACGGTGAGAGAAGTAGGCACAGGGGTGTACCTTCCCATCTCTGGGGGAGCGCTGAGAAAGGACTGCGCCTACTCCAGCCTCAGAGGCATCTACCTCAACAATAAATTGCCGTTCAGTATCTGGAAGAGAAAGAACAGGAGCAGAGATGAACCGGGACTTGAGAATATCAAAGGCCCCCTGGGCTTTCAAATTCCATCTGAATGGTACCTTGGGAGAGGTGAGAGCCGTCAAGGGTGCAGCTACCTGACTAAAGTTCCGGATGAAGCGCCGGTAGAAGTTGGCGAACTCCAGGAACCGCTGCAGGACCTTGTGTGAGTCAGGAGTCGGCCACTCGGCTACAGCCCTTACCTTAGCGCGATCCGCTGCGATCCCCTCTGCCGAAATAATGTAGCCTAGGAACGAAACTGACTCTGCGTGTAAAACGCACTTCTCCGCCTTAACGTACAACTGATTCTCTAACAGCCGTTGTAGCACCTGACGAACGTGCTGAGTGTGTACCTGAAGAGACGGGGAGAAAATGAGAATGTCGTCAAGGTACACAAAGACAAACTTGTTGATCATGTCCCCCAACACGTCATTGACCAGGGCCTGGAAGACAGCTGGGGCATTAGTCAGACCAAAAGGAAGGACCCGGTACTCAAAGTGTCCCGAGGGAGTGATGAATGCTGTCTTCCACTCATCCCCCTCTCGTATCCGGACCAGATGATAAGCATTGCGGAGGTCCAGCTTACTGAAGACCTTGGCTCCCTGCAAAAGTTCAAAGGCAGATGACATTAAAGGCAGGGGATACCTATTCTTAATGGTAATGTCATTCAAACCTCGATAATCAATACAAGGACGCAGGGAGCCATCCTTCTTGACGAAGAAGAACCCTGCACCAGCCGGAGACGAGGAGGGGCGGATGAGACCGGCATCTAAAGATTCATGAATATACTTGTCCATAGCCTCTCTTTCTGGACCAGACAAGGGAAACAGGCGACTCTTGGGCGGAGATGTGCCTGGGAGGAGGTCAATGGCACAGTCATACGGCCGGTGAGGCGGTAGGGACATGGCTTGGGACTTGCTGAAGACCTGCCAAAGATCGTGGTATCTCACCGGGACCCCAGACAAATCAGCCGCCTCCACCTGCAAAACAGGAAACACAGAGCCAGGAGAAGAGGCCATTTTCATACACGACGCAAGACAAGACTGGTTCCATGACAAAACAGAATTCCTGGCCCAATCCACATGAGGGCCGTGCTGCACCAACCATGGGTGCCCCAAGACCACAGGAGCACTTGGGGAATGTAGAAGGTACAGCTCTGTGATCTCATGGTGATTTCCGGAAACAACAAGACTTACAGGAGAAGTGACATGAGTGATGGTGGTGAAAGGGGAATCATCAAGGGATTGTACCGTGATAGGAGAAGAAAGGGGAAAGGAAGGAATACCCCACAGGTCAGCCTTCTCAATGTCAATGAAATTACCACCAGCCCCAGAGTCCACTAGCGCAGAACAGGAGTGCACAGACCCTCCGATCTGCAAGGTGATAGGAAGGAGGGTGCGGGATGGGGGAGAGGAAGAGAGAGGAGAAGTGCCCACCATGATCCCTCTGGTAACTGATGGACCTAGACTCTTTAAAGGGCAATTGTTAGCAAAGTGCCCCACATTACCACAGTAAAGGCACAGACCTAGAACAAGACTTTCATGTTTCTGTTGAGGAGTGAGGCACAAATAGTCCAGAGGTACAGTTTCAGGGTTGGCTGGGGAAGATGAGGGCAGAACCTGACTGGTATCGCTAGTGAGCTCACCCGAGCTCCGGGGGAAGCGATCTGTCGCACGTTGGCGCCGGAGACGAAGGCGGGTCTCCACACGCAAAGCCAGGTCAATAAGGTCTTCAAAACCATATGGGAGCTCGTGGGTGGCAAGCTCATCCTGGATCTCCTCACTAAGTCCAGCACGGAATGTGGCTCAGCACGGAATGTGGCTCTGCACGCACTCTCATTTCAGTCACAGGATGCGGCTAAAGTCTTAAACTCAATGGTAAACTCAGTCACAGAACGGTCTCCTTGATGCAACCGAGCCAGCTGGGCAGCAGCCTCATCAGCCCTGGCTGTCCGGTCAAATAGTTTGACCATCTCCTGACGGAAGTCACAAAAGGTTGCACAGAAAGACAATTGCTTCTCCCAAACTGAAGTACCCCAGTCACGGGCTCTTCCTGTCAGCAGAGTAAGTACATAAGCCACCTTAGTCCGTTCCTCTGCATACCGGCGAGGTTGTAAAGCAAAAACCAGAGAGCACTGAGACAAAAACGCTCGACAGGAGTTCGAGTTGCCATAATAAATAAATAAATAAAAATAAATTCATTACATTTATATAGCGCTTTTTATAAAGTATCTCAAAGCGCTTACATGGAAGGGGGAATCTTCTCAACCGCCACTAGAGTGCAGCATCCACTTGGATGATGCGACGGCAGCTATAATGCGCCAGAACGCTCACCACACACTAGCTATTGGTGGAGAGGAGACAGAGTGATGATGCAGCAAATCAGAGAAAGGGGATGGTTAGGAAGCCATGATGGACAAATTTGGCCAGGATGCCGGGGTTACACCCCTACTCTTGCGAAAGACATCCTGGGATTTTTAATGACCACAGAGAGTCATAGGGCAATGGGTTGTTGGCATGAGGTTCCTGCTCCAGACAAAGAAAGGACAGACTCGCAGTGGCTTTTCTGATTGCGGCAGTCTCTCTGCGAAGGTCCTGGAGCTGGGCTCCAAAGTCAGTCAATTGGGAGCTTAGGGATTCAACCTCCTGAGAAGAACTTGAAAGCTGGGAGGCTTGCAGACCCAGGTGGACACGCTGCTGAGCAATAGTTGATCTGAGGGGGTCGGTACCTGCTGAGTCCATAGTTGGCGAGATCGTTATGTCAGGACAGGACACGGACTCAGGCTGCAGGTACTCAAAATAATTTAATCGGGACAAGGTCCAAAACAATAACAGGAGGCAGGTAGCAAAACAAGAGTAAGCAGCTTGAGCAAAGGCCTCCAGGTCAAAGTACTCAGGGCAGGTCAACAGACAGGCAGGGCTGAAGGCAGTTTGACAGGCAGACTTGGTCAATCCTTGGTAGAGAACAAAGGCAACCCAGGCAGGCAAAAGCATAAGGAAGCCTGGGGAAAACAAAAGGCAAAAAACAAAACAAAGGCAGCACAAAACCCAACAAGGCAAGAATGGCTAGAGCAGAGTGAGCACAGAGCACAAACAACGATCTCGAAGAAAACAGCACACAAGAGGGGATTAAATAAGGGGCCTAACAAGACAGACAAGGATCAGGTGAGGGGAGGAGACCAAACGAGGAAATGAGTAGGATAACGAGAAGGGCGGGGTCAGACACCACAATGACAGCAGAGCACATGGTGAACTGTCAAACTGTCCATGTGCCCCAAACAAACAACAAACCAGGAAGGAGAACAACCGATCAGCCTGAGGACATGACACATTCATCGCCCACAGGTCCTCCCTCCCTCCATATTGCTCAAAAATTAAATTTCAACATTTCCTCTCCCCTTCCAGTCCCATGCAAAGTATGCTGTGAACTAGAAGTCCTTTGCCCAGTTTCAGTTAAAAAACTAAAATATATGCAGTCCAAGTACAAATTGCACACACTGAAGTTGTGACAAAATGTTTAAGAATCCATCTGCTCCACCACAACTACATTTTAATTTCCCCTTTCAAAATGACCCCTTATAAATCCTAGAAAGAGAAAAGCCCCAACAAATTATTTTTGTAATTCTATAATCATAAATAAATTCTATAATTTAATTATGCAAACTAGAGGTTGTGGATCCAAACCTGTGTTTTGCCTCCGAGTGTATTATGACTGCACTACGGTTTCTCTGAATAGTGCATGAAGCCTGTATGCACTGCATCTGCCTTTTAACCCTTTGACTGCTTCTATTCAGTATGAAAAAACAAAACAAAAACTACTTTACATTCAAAGAGGTCAAATAGAAAAGTCATAGAAACTAAATGATGAACTTGTTTGATCTTCAACACTTTCTAGCCACGCCCTAGAAACCATTGTCGAGCACCCTAGCATCCAAATCCAAAGCAAGTTATCTTCAATTCTGAATGTCACAGAGGCATTTTGGTTGGTTTATATCATTCATACTAACAAGCAGCCTACAGACAATCATCACTAGCAACTGCCAAACCACTCCCTAGCAACCAAACAGAGTATCCTAGCAACTGTTTAGCCAGCCCTACATCTCTGTATCAGAGCGTCATAGAGACATGGGGGTTGGCTGTATTGACTCATGCTAATATACATATCCACTCATGTAAAGGATTATTAGCAACACCTGTTCAATTTCTCATTAATGCAATTATCTAATCAACCAATCACATGGCAGTTGCTTCAATGAATTTAGGGGTTGGTCCTGGTCAAGACAAGCTTCTGGACTCCAAACTGAATGTCAGAATGGGAAAGAAAGGTGATTTAAGCAATTTTGAGCGTGGCATTTGTGAAGACACAACATGCGCAGCCTTGAAGCGGATGGGCTACAACAGCAGAAAACCCCACCAGGTGCCACTCATCTCCACTAAAAATAAGAAAAAGAGGCCAAAATTTGCACGAGCTCACCAAAATTGGATAGTTGAAGACTGGAAAAATGTTGCTTGGTCTGATGAGTCTCGATTTCTGTTGAGACATTCAGATGGCAGAGTCAGAATTTGGCGTAAACAGAATGAGAACATGGATCCATCATGCCTTGTTACCACTGTGCAGGCTGCTGGTGGTGGTGTAATGGTGCGGGGGATGTTTTCTTGGTACACTTGGCAGAGGATTCCCAAATCCAGGTGTGAAAAACTTGTTGCATCTTTCCCAAAAAGACTCATGGCTGTATTAGAGCAAAAATGTCCTTCTACTAAATGCTGAGCAAATGGTCTGAATACTTAGGACCATGTGACATTTCAGTTTTTCTTTCTAATAAATCTGCAAAAATGTTAACAATTCTTTGTTTTTCTGTCAATATGGGGTGCTGTGTGTGCTTTAATGAGGAAAAAAAATAATCTTTTAGCAAATGGCTGCAATATAACAAAGACTGAAAGGGGCAGGGGGGGGGGGGGGGGGGGGGGGGGGGGGGGTCTGAATACTTTCCGTACCCACTGTATATTCAGTTAACATTGTCTATACACGCACATACACACATATTCAAAACAAATCACTCAATTAGCACAGTCATACATTTAAAGTACTAGGTAACGTCATCAAACGCTCCTTTTTGGAGAAAAAAAAAATCACCTTCCCCTATCAATACTGTTCAAATTTTTTCAATATGTCTACAGATGATACAAACTATGCCTTTCATGCGTTCCACAAATATCTGATTATTACTGCATAGATTTATACTTAGGGTTGTAAAGCACTTGTTACCTGTGAATATCAATAGTAATGCCTTTATTGTTTCAGTTGCACACACTATCCGGAGGTATTGTGAAATAAAACTTTTTTCTCTCAGACACTGTCCACATGCAAACTCAAAGTTGATCTCTTTAAAATATATCAGACTGAATATGAATATTACATGCATATCTCTCCAAATTTGTACTATTGCTAATGAATTCAGAACAACTTATACAACATGCATGTTTTATACTCACAATATTGGTTACCTTCTAAAGTGTTGCAATGAAGTATTGTGTCCAATCCAATGTGCAGATGAAATCTACACTATTGTTTTCATCTTAGAGTCAGAATCCATCCATGAGCTGTGAGAAGTGTCTGGAAATAAAGAGGACAGGTCAAGTCACAGCATCTTATTTGCCCGTTTGGTTTGAGCTTAACTTAATGTCTGTGTAGATGTCTAGTGTGTTTTATATAAAAGTATGTCCGTGTATGTTTGTGTGCGTGTGTGTCAACACCCCTTGACCTTGGCTTGAAAACACATTGTAAAAATCCAGATACAAATCAATCTTAGTCACATACACACTGACAGCTAATCTCATTCGCAGCTGTCATGCTTCATAATTATTATCTCTATGAACTGACTGAGTAGCAGGTGAGCCAAAATGGGGCTCAGTGGGTGGGGAGATGCGATCGATCGGCAGAAATCGGCCCGCCGATAATGAAACTGTGCTGTGCAGGAGGCCATGTTACATCTCCGCAGGTGTCTGAAAAGTGCTGTGGAGGGCTGTGTGTGATCTTCATGGCAAAGAGAAAGGGAGAACAAACTGTCTTTAATGAGGGCAGATGCATGACCTTACACACATATACATACACTTTTCTGATTATACAGGAACAAATAAAAGTCTGAGGAGTGGCGTCAGTTTCAGTTTAAGGGTGGATGAAGTGCTCCCCTGGATAGAAGATACCCATCAGAGAGAACAAAACTTACTTGGCACTTACTAGCACACTGCATAGTATACTGCATGCTACATAATGTGGTGTTGTAGTCAAGACCACCCAAGCCGAGACCAATGTCAGTGTATGCTGAGAACAAAACAAGACCAAGGCAATAGCCAGACAGAGTCAAGACCAAGCCAAGACCAGCGTTTCTTGATTCTAAATAATCCACATTCACTGGATAATAAATCTGTTATATTTAAGACACCACATAGTGATGCAACCAGTCAAATGTAATTGCTAACAACAAAATTAATCATTAAATTGGGTTCATAGAAGTTGCATCTGAGCTGATTCAATTACAGCTTGCATAAATAATGATGAGATTAATGTTTTGAAAATATCCATTGAAAATCATGCTCACATTTGTGAAAACTTCTCGGGTTACGTCTGTAACCCTTGTTCCCTGAGAAGGGAATGAGACGCTGCGTCAATGACGCATTGGGAAACACGCTTAGCGTGAATGCGTCTGAAGCCTTTGTAAAACTAGTCCAATCTTGATGTTGTAGCATGTGATCCGGTACATGCCGGTGTCACAATTGGAGAGAAGGAACGTGTGCGATGCGGATTGGAAGGATGAGGAGAACAGGTTCCCAATAGAACTCTTGTTTATTTAACAAAAACAAAAACAAAACTACTTTAAATATGAACAGAAAACGGCACTTTAGTGCAAAACAAGAAACACTAGGAGAAACCATGGAGATAGCATCCACACACACAAGACTCACAACGGCAGGAACACGGAACAATGTCAACGTTAACAACTGAGAAGGACCAGACCACTAAATTGGGTTTAAATAGAAAGAGACATGGGACACACCTGGAGACACTGACGAGATAATTAACACAAGACAGGTGTGGAAGGATCTAGAAAGGCCCGGAAGTAAACAGGAAGTGATATCACGATAGACAGGGAGTGACAACAGGAAGTGACCCCATGAGCCAGCAAGACAGGACACAGAAAGACAGGACAAAGGGTGAACTTTAAAGAGACACTGGTAAATGACAGAGGTAGCTCCTGGTTATCAAAACAAAGTGCTCTAGGCATAGGAAGGTGTGGTAGGAAGATGCAACCCTTGTTCCCCTTCTCAGGGAACAAGGGTTACAGACGTAAACCCAAGACATTTCCTTTCAAGGGAACTTGTGCTGCACCAATGATGCTTTGGGGAACGATATGCCCACTAGCCCACACCGACTAATGCCTGTCCTAGTGTGAAGCTGAAAAGGACCTGTTATAGTATGGAGATGGAGACTATAAAAATGTATGAAAGTGTATCACATAAGAAGGGGATTCCCAAAAAGACTAGCACCGCATCATGCATGTGGTGAATGTGCGAGTGGAGAGCTAGGCCAAATATGCAATGCAGAACATTTAACAATTTATTGACCCCCCCCCCCCCCCCCCCCCCCATCATTCCATCATTTACCTCTATGTCATTCCAAACCAATACGAGTTGCCATGTGGATTTTTTCAATATATTGAATGTGAACAGGATAGACACTGTTGAGCACCAAACTTGACAATATTAATAATACAATAAAAATAGTATATTAGTCCATAGAAAAAAGGAAAAAAGAAAGCCATATGAGAGCTTTCAGAAGAAATCCAACAAATACAAAGAGATATAAACTCACATTTGCAATGTATAGTCTGAATTGCAAGATATATATGCGCAATTCTGTGAAAAAAGTCCAAACTGTGCAATAATGATTTGGAATTTCATTTTTTATTTTTTATTCTGTGGGGGAAACAAGCTTCCATACATTTCAGTCTTTTCTCACACACACATTTTGCCCCTTCTGTTAAATAAAACAAGTTATACTGGTTAGGAACGACACCAGGGTGAGCAAATAATAAGAGTATTTTTTATTGTGGGTGAACTATTCCTTTAAAACACAGTTGATATTGCTTCTAGTTCAAATGCCAAGCTGGCAATAAAAGATGTTTTTGAGCGCACTGCATTATGGGATACAATACAGTGTGATCTGGTTGCATAATGCATATGTGTTAAAAGTATATGGTCATCTGGGTTTTCCCATGCATGCAGAAAATTAGCAAAAATACTGGGTAGTATAGTGGTATGGGTCTCTCAACAAGGCCAGAGAGAGAAAATAGCCTGTCAAGGTCATTTGAAGAACACACTCATCTTCCCTATCAAACATAACAGCACTTTCTATTAAATTACACTGAGTGGATCAGAGATTTCTGCTGGGCCATTCGCAGCCATAACTTTTAATTTTCCATCGAAATTCAATCAATTAAGACATCCATAGTCCTGATGGAGAAATATCTCTTATCCTGTCTCATTAAAGTTGTCATAAGAGGGATGAGAATGTCTTTTTTTTTAGTTTCTCATCTCTCTCACATACACTTTTCCCTGCCTAACAAATCATGCCAGCAATATTATACCTGAGCCTACTATCCGAGAACAACCTTTCTAGATGATTTAATTTACAAGGGAAATGAAAACAACGCCACAACCTTGCAGGTCCTTGTTTGGTCTGGTCCTGAATGATGGTACTACTTCCCCCCAATCCTTTCCTTTTCAGCTCTCCACATAAGGAGGGTCAATAAAGAAAGTAGGATGGATGGCGGCCCCGTCAAACAGGGTGGCCCCCAGCAAGCCAGGCGGAAACAAGTGATAGCACTCATCTATTTGGTTGAAAAAAGAAGGGATGACACTCATCTATTTCCTGGCAGACGGAAGTGTTTGGTCCTGTAATGAAGTCATAATAGCAGATGACACAACTGTGCAATATAGACTTGCCCTCAGAAAGCGACACCGCAGGGGGCATTTCATCATAAACTGTGTGTTTGTATGTGTACATCTGCCTGTGGCGTTTGTACTCATATGTTTTTATAGCAGTCTGGTTCACGTCTGTGTGCGCTCTTGAAATTTCCTTCTGAAATCACTTTGTAAAAATGACATCTATTTAAGCTGCAGATGACAACAGCAGGTTTCCACTCAAATTAGGTCTATGGAGATCAACATTATCATTACTGCACATGCACCACACATACACAAAAAAATACTTCTCATTACTATGGAACTAATGGATTTGTTCAGGATAGAATTTAGCAGTGTGCAGTATATACCACATTTTGCCATCTATTTAAAAAAAAAAGACACATTAAATTAAATTTATATCAGTAAACTACTACATAATTCTACAATTGTGTCACATTATCTAACTAAATTGCTTGCTTAATTCAGAAAATTGTGTCAGTGCTTGTAAATAAATACAGATATATGGGGGGTGGGACTGGGACCACAACTTTGGGTTTACGACTAGAAGGTTTCTGAAACACTGTTCTCACGGTTGCTGTAGCGATGAGGGGCGAAGACTCAGGAGAACACTGGAACAATATTTATTGAATAAAACTTAGGTGAGCATACACGCAACATAATTGTAACGAAAGGGACTCACAGGCAGAGATCCAAAAGTGTGTCTTTAATAAGAGTGTTCGTACAGGCAGATAGTCAGGACAGGCAGAGAGCATACATAAAAGATAATCCAGGCAAGGGTCGAAAAGGCAGGCGGACAGAATCAGAGTCGTAGTACAGGCTGGGAAGTCGGGACAAGCAGATAACAATCACGAGCGATAATCCAGGCACAGGTCAGGGCAGGCGGAAAGAATCAAAATGGGAAAACAGTAGAAACGATAACAGGGGATCAGGCACAGGAATAAATGCTCAGAAATGTTAGCTATTGCAAAAACAAGACTTCGCCATGACAGTGCGATTGACAGAGTCTTTTATAAGTTGTGTAATGGTTTGCAGCTGGTGCGATGATCAGTCCAATGAACGGCATCATGGGAAATGTAGTGTGTGTCTCAGTGTGAGAGCTCCTTCCGGTGGCCAGAGAATCAGAGGGAACACATCGGAATCAGAGGGAACAAGACACAGCTGACAATACTAACTGGGTGATTGATTATGAAACAGGTGAATGGAATGACACTTGAAGACACAAAGACAAGACAGACATGTTGACTATAAACAAAGATATTGTTTTTGTGTATTTACAATTCTTTGCACCATTTAGCAGCTGCTTACAACTGGACCCTTCACTGGAAATCGAATGTAACTCACTCACACTAAACGTTTCTCTTTGAATTTGAAAGAACAATATAACTTCAAATCAATAGTGTGAAGATACATCAGAGGTGGGTGAAGTCATGAAACAGGAAACTTGGCATCTTCTTTGTCTTCAGTAGTGCTATATGTGAAACGTTTTTAGTTTGGTTTTAGATGGTTTGTCTACCATCCGAGAAAGAAAAGTAGATATGGCAGCAAGCAGCGTTTTAGATTGTGGATTCCTCCCTACAACAAAGGGGGATACGCATGAACTTTGTGTTGTTTGTTTTGGAGCAGAGTGCACACAGTCAGAGCTCCAGGGCGCGCTGGCTGTGTGCATCATGTTATTATGGACGCTCTGCTCCCGCCCGTTGACAGAGAGCTCATGATCCTCGGGGATCAGGTCCCAATGTTGGGGGTTGCAAATCGGTCTTGGGGGTCGCAAATGAATCTGTCAGAGGGGTTAGAGATGGGCTCTACCTTATCTCTGCCCTTTTCTGCCAGATCCAGTGCCTTATCCTCTGGGTTCGGAAGCACGGGCTGCGGTTACATCCACCCAGAGTCAGAGGAGTTAGATGTTGTTAGCACTGAAGCTGAAGATGAAGGTTTGCCACTTCATTCTCCAACCTATAAGGAGCTAGAGGAAGTTATGACTCTCGCTTGCCAGTTAAATACGAGACTCCTGTAAAGGAGTATGAGACTACCCCATACAAGAGACTCCTTTAATGAGAAGCAAACTTCCCATCATGCTGTTCGTTTTTTTTCCCTGATCTTCACACCGAGGTGTCGAAATTGTGGAATAAATCATCCTTCTATCGAGTTTACAGTGCACAATCACACTATTCCTCATCAATAGACCATAAAGAGCACAGTTAGGAGACCTGGTTGAAATAAAAAACAATTATGTAGTACGTCTTTTCATTAGCATGAAAACTCCTCCCCTGCCTCTCTCGTGGGGAGTAAGTAGCCACAAAAAATTTAAGCCAACTCCTCCAAAAAAAAAAAAAACAATTTTAGAAGATAATAAATATATAAATCCCATCCAGGGAGGAGTGGTCAACATCTCATTTCACTGTGCACATCTCCCCTCAGATCTTTTAGGGGGCTTTTCTGCCAAGCCCTCCACCTCATGTTCTTTGGGGCGCAATGGTTTCGGGTGAGCCCACTTCACTGTCCGCCCTGTACATGCAGTACATGGGGATTCTCAGAGCAATCAGTTTTGGGTGTCCCTGCCAGGCATCAATTCAGGGCACCGGATTGGCCCTTCGAGATATGCTATTATTTTTGAAAGACAGTATGTAATCTTGATATACCCATACATGCATTCAAAATAATTCCCAATTCACAGGCGACAGCAGTGAGCTTTAATAAAGTTTGACACCCTATCTACACTGTAAGTGACAAACTAGCACACTAGGAATCTGTCTGGAATGCAAACAATAAATACATATAGAGATATATTCTGCAGTTTGCAGTGCAGGCTGCTCACTGTGATGAACATGAGAATGATATGAAGTGAAATCACAGATTTTTTTTGAGGGTAAGTTATATAAATTTGAGTATAACAGCTGCTCTTAACCTTGACCTGTGTGTGTAATCACTTAAATGTAAATTAGACTCTGATGTTTGAAATTAAATGGCAGTTTTCCAGAAGAAATAACTAATTACCTTCCATTTCCCTGGCCAAGCACTGCCATCAGTACGTCTGGATTCTTGCCATCCTTGAGCAGACCTCGCAAGTTAGAAAAAAATGTGTTTTCACATACATGAATAAAAGAAAAAAAGGATTGCTGTCCGCTCCCATCTGGCTGACCAACGACACACAGAGATGAAAGCAAGGTTAAACCAAAGAACAAGAAATATGATCTAAAAGAATAAGTGAACCTTTTTTTTATTTTAAAAGCATTTCATTAAATAAAGGCATGTACTTGTACAAATGTAATATGCGTAAGATGCTAACATGATAAACGTCAGGCTCTTTGTGCCAGATGCATTATAATGCCCGAGCACAGCTGTTCAGAGCAAATCAACTCTTACCTAAAAGCACTCTTTCAATAGAGAAGTACACTTAACATTTTCTGAACAGCATTTGAGCAGTGCTACCCAAGCAAACCATGGCATTGATATTGGAATGCTAAGAGTGAATTTAGCAGGTTGCTATGCAGTTGCTAGGTGGTTACTGATGTGTTCTGAATTTATGTTCACTTATTCAAGGAAAGGTAGAAGATAGATAGATAGATAGATAGATAGATAGATAGATAGATAGATATTTCTTTATCTATTATTTCATCCTCCCAAGTCTCACGTTAAATAACAAATATGTAAAATCGTTCCTTACCCTCAGGGATGACAATTCACACTGGCTTTACTTTCTCTTTGTAGTTCTAATGCTTTATTGGTCTCCTGGGGGAGAGAAAATGGCAAATCTAAAGTACATAATTTTACATGAATTCATTATAATAAATCAATTCCTGAATTTAGAGTTAATACACCAGGCAATGTGTCTACATGTTTAAGTGTCATTTGCTGTAGGATTTGAGAAACTACCATTTTTAGAGTGAACAGTTGTGGTTGAAGCTGGAGAAGGTAAGTGAAAAACTGTGGGCGATACCTTTGCATCTCAGTCTTCCTTGGATCAGCTGTTTGATTGTCAGGACTGTGTGATGGAAAGCCAGAAGGCCAACAAGATGTTTGCCACACAGTGTGCAAGACACAAGCAGATGCATTCAAAACACACCAGGAGTGCAAGTTGTTGGAAGAGAAAGTTTGACCTGTGGTTTCCTAGGGACATGAAAAATCTGAAAGATATACCATATCTCAATAGTTTCTTTTAGACAAAAAGCTAAAAGAAAAAGAAGTAGACCTGCTTCTCAGATCTTATTCTATCATGTTTTAATAGTGGCTTAAACCTATAATTGCCATGATACTATATATCTCAATATTTGTTTCCGTTTCGCTCTCCTAAAGTTACCAAAGAGCAACCTCTGAGCAACAAAATGTTCTTCTATGTGGGCTGTCTAGCAGAAAATACGTTTTTTCACCATTCCTCGTGGTTCTGGATCATTCCTCATGGATCTGATCAGTTTGTTTCAGACAGATACCCAGGGCTATAAACTCTCAGCAAGTAACAGCAGGTAAAACTCACGCCCTCAAAATCTCTCAGAACTCACAAAACTTTGAATAATCTGTTTCTCCCTCAAGGGAATTTTTTTTCCAGATGGCAAACCAACCACAACAACTTTCTGCTATTGCTGCGGCAATATCTGCCAAAGTCTTACCTGCAGAATGTTCCTGGAAGCCTTTACTGTGAAAGGGAGCGAGTGTTCCCAAGACTCAAAGCTAGGGAATTATCACCAAGAAAGTCAACAGAACATAAACATCTAAAAATGTACAAATAAAGCAACTTTAAAAAAAATAAATAAAATAAAAAACTTCAGAATTGTCTTTCCGTCTGCATTAGAGTTGGTCTATGATGTCAAATTTTCTCACAGCAAAAGCAAAATAAGTTTTGTCAATTGCAATTGCAGTTCTGAAGCATGTTTAAGTCTGTAAACCTAAATAGCTATAAATTATAGAAATTCTTACATAACATTTAGAGTTGAGTTGGATACTTGGCTGAGACGAGTATCCGGTACGGATAAAGTACTTTTGCCGAGTACGAGTATCATATGTCAATATCTGTGCTCGGATTGACTAAAAATCCTCATTGGGTAGCTGACTGTGCCTGCGTTCTGTGATAGGCTACTCACAGCGCCCCTCCCCTACACATGCAGATTTCATGTGTCCCGCTCTGCTCAATCACACACAAAACACTGAGAAGAGAACAGCTCTCTTTCTCTCGCTCAGTCACTCAGGTTCGCATGTCTTTTCTGTTAACGTTTAGGGTTTCTTCAGCTTCAGCTTCAGGTTTTTTATTTATTTATGTTTGTTTGTAGTACTTATTAACCAGTAGAGTTCTGGTAAACGTGGGGTTTGTTCAGACGTGGTGCTTGGTCGAATGCGACTAGCGTTGTGTCTCTGCCTGTCGGAGAGTTTTTTTCTTTTTTTTTAACCATCTGCTGGCTCTAACCAGTTTTTTTACTTCCCGTAAAAAAATAATTAAACAATCTCAATCTTCCCGATGAGAAATAATGATTTCTTCATAATTGCAAGCGCATGTGTTGTATTCATTGTTGCAAAACTTGTTCTGTATATAGTTTGTTTGTTATCGTGATCAAAACCATTGATCTGAAGCTCACTGCTGATGCTGTCATGTAAATAGTTTTCTAATCAGCAATAAATATAACAATTTCTGATCAACCCATATCAATTGCATGATTAAAAAGCCCCACCCATTTCAAGACAACCTGACCACTTCTGGGTTAAATCCCGCCCACTTCCGGGTGAGGCCCCGCCCAGTCCAAGTACAGATACAGATAATTCATATGGTTAACAGATACAGATAATGCTGTACTCATTCATACTAAATAACATTAACTCGTTCCCTGTCATTGACATTAAACTTTAAACTACCTAATGTTTCCGAATGTAATGTCAACCGAGGAAGTGATACTGTGAAGCTTTGGGGGTGCTGATGGACTCAATCAACTCCATCTATGTTTTGATCATTATTCTGAATCTGATCTGGATGTAGCATTTGACAAAAGCTCAGTTTTTTGCTCAAAGTTAGTTTGACACTTACCCACATACACGTGCTGATAGAAAAACTGAGACTCTATTCTTTCGTTTGATATGTTGCATGTATACTCATTTTCTACGCTTCATAATAATAATAATAGGAGACTCAAGAAAATGGATTTTCTACGTGATCGCCCGACTGCATCCACAGCTCCACTTGACCTCTGTGACCTCCACGCTGTTGTCATATTCAAAACTGCCTGACCTGATGCATGAAAGAACGAGACAAGGTGACACAGTGCTCACTTTGATTCCAGCCTTACCCAGCGCTGCAGACGTCCTCTGAGGCCCCTCTAATCACAACAGATATCCATCCAGCCATCTTTCCTCTCTCCGCAGCCACATCCTACTGTCAACAGAGTCAAGAAGACAGAAACCGCAGAAGATGATCTCAGAGCCGTTGTCTGTTTTTTCACTGCTACCAATACCATGTTGATGTTTACTGAAATTCGAGAAATATACTGTATAGTAAAAGCGTGCCAATTCGCACAGTCTCGTGTTAATAGCGTCCTAATAACACCTTCTCATGTTTTTCATTTTTAATGCATGCTTTATGAAAGCATCTCTCTGGGGAAAGTGCGTGCTCGCACATTTGAATGAACACAGCTCCAATAAATCTTAAGTTTATGCAACAAATAAATGAATAACAGCAAAGGAAATATGAATCCATCTTAACTGCCCCTCTTCAGCGTCAAAAGAAAATATTGCTCAATTTAAATTTAATGACTGGTTCCATCTTTGCTGGCGGAGTGGCTGGGTGCAGCGCTGCTGCCGTAATAACAATAATAGACTGTTTTATGGGCTGCCCTTCACACGGGAGAGTCTGGCGTCGACATCACACAACACAACCGCAGGAGCTTAACCAGAAACTGAACCTCGGAGACAAGAACGTGATTGAGTGGAGGCTCAAGGTAAAAATGACACTGGGCAGATGAACAGCTAGACAAGTGAATCAATAATGAATATTGGAGGGAGTAAAACGAAACCAATTTAAGAAGAAAACCTTGTCGAAATTGCATAATCATGAACTTCTACTCTAAACCATACAAAGGTCTTAAATGCAGTGGTGGATAAAGTAATAAGACTTAAGTGGATTTTGGGAGAATCTGTACTTTACTTGAGTTTTTATACTTAAGTTACTGTACACCTATTCCTCATCATTTGGACTATTTAACCCTGTGAGTGAGATCACTCCTTGCGAAGTCTTGTTTGCCTCGGCTACATTTTCCCTGTGTTGTTCTTGCAAATATTAGGAAACAAAATTCACCAACTTGTTTCTCTGAAAAACAATGCAACAGCAAGTTATTTGAAATTTGCATTCTATATCGTAATGTCTGTTTTTGTTTTGGTCTGTGTGATCACGTCCACTGCCAGTTTACCCATTAGTATTTCGACACCCCAGGTTGACAGTTAGCAGAACACACAGTGTATTGCAGCCGCGGAAGCCAGCAAAGAATCTGGGTCTGAGATCACAGATTCAATCCAAACTAAAGATGCCTTGGCATCCATCCAAAAATATATTGAAATGCAGATGAATCAAAATCTTTCCTTCCATTATCAATTTTTGCTTGTTTCTGTTGTATGCTCTCAATCTGGAAAACTGTGTGAATGTTGAGTACGAGTTGGATGGGGCGAGGGAAACAACTCTCCAATATTTTGAACTTCAACTGCACTACTGATTTCAACCTCTAGCTCCAGGTGCGATGTGACTCCAATGACAAGCGATTTTATCTGTCTACACCAGAGGTTTTCAAAGTCTGAGACAGTGGGCCTCCCTTTTGACACAACTCACCGAATGCCGCCCCACCTCCAAAAAAACGCAACGCGATTGTTGACGGGGGGTTGGACGCGATGCGCGATCGTTGACGGGGTGGACGCGATGCGCGATCGTTGACGGGGGGGGGGGGGGCGTACGACGCGCGCGACGCGCTTGCAGCCGCGACAGAATGACATCACAGGGAAATGTAAGATGAAGGAGGTTTAATACAAGTTCGGCGAGTTATTATTAGACTATCATTTTTTTACAACTCTCTGCGGCTCCCCTGGCATGCTCTGGCGCCCCCCAGGGGAGGCGCGCCCCACACTTTGAAATCCACGGGTCTACACTGAAAGTAAAAATGCAGCATGACTTGTTTATCTCTGAAAATATGAAGATATTTGATGTTTAATGTACTATGCTGACTGTATTGTTATGTGGTGTAGGATTGTAGATATGACAAAAAGATTTCACAGTGGGATGAGCTGCTTAATGTGATATACTCAGGTGTGTCATGTACTTGGGCAAAACTATATAATGACATCTTGTGCAGGAAACCTAATAATGGATGAATGCTGCAAAAATGCACATTTTAAATGACCTTTTCTCTAATTACAGTTTGCAGCTTTAAGTTTAGTGAAAGAGTTTTGGAGAAAGCGAGAAGTGATTAAAACTTTTCCTGCTGTAACCTCTGTTCTACCTCTGTACTGCTGGTGTGAAGCTCCAGGTTTCATTCTGACAACGTTTCATTTCCTGTCTAAGCAGTTTGAATTTGATTGACATAAAGCTCTGGAAGTATCACTGATGCTGTTCACAGTACTGGACCAACAGAACAGCTAACCTTTCTATCATTCTACTGTATAGACACTCTATGGAGAGAGAGAGAGAGAGAGAGAGAGAGAGAGAGAATCAGAGAAGAATTTTCACATGAAAACATGACATTCCGTTTCTCATCCATCCATCCACCTACCTATCCATCTGTCATTCTTTCGATCTATTGTTCATTCTGTCTATTGTTTGTCCATCCATCCATCCATCCATCAATAAGCGGGTCATTATCGTTAGCCAAAATATTTTTGTTAAATGAAATAAAGCTAAAATAAAATGTAACTATTGGACAAAAAAAAATGTAATAAAAATGAGAAATGTTATTGTGGCAAATTAATGACATAAGCTGAACTGGAAATAAATGAGAAAAATAAATCTAAAACTGAAATAGGGCTGAACAATTCATTTGCATTTGCGTTAATACCGCAATGTGATAAACAATATATTTTAACTGCAAAGGCTGCGATTTTCTGATCAAGTTATACAAGAGTAAAGCAAAAGACATCAACTAGGCATGTTACGCGTGGCATAAAGGAAAAGACAGTTTATGCAGTTTAATCTATCTAATATTGTATTGGTCATACTTTACAATAAATTATTGCTTGTCTTTGTCGATTTATACAGAAGATAAAGAGCTTAAAAATAATCACATATGAAATTGCAATCGCAATATTGGTAAAAAAAAAATAAACACACACACACACACACACACACACACACACACACACACACAAAATGCTATTAGATTGTTTTCCCTAAACTGAAATTAAAACATTTTTCAATAACTGCTGTTATTAATTTTTTAGTCAATGTTATAAAACCTTGCCAGCAATATGTAGAAACCGTTTTATAAAAGCAGTAAGCCCAGTGACGCCATGGATTAGAGACTGTAAACCATCACTTCTTGAGGCTTATTGCTTTAATTAAAACCATATTATGTACATAAACTATAACACAGCAATATGAAAATATGTAATACAGTACTCATGTAAAAACAAAAAACAAAAAACATATATATATATATATATATATATATATATAAATAAAAATAAAATATATAGCGCGAGAGGAGAGAGTGATAAAGAGAAATAAACCAGATACTGAAGAAGAGAAAAGGGCAGCAGACAAGAGAAAAGGAGAGAAGGATAGCATAACCCCCAGCAAGATCTGCAGCATTGCTTCAATTAGGATTTATTTTCCTTAGTGGCAGTCTGGTGATTTGACTCCATCTCAGCACTTCATTTTAAAACAAAGACACAGTCAGTCACTTTTACAGCCAATTACATTTGTTATATTGGATATTTACTGCCAATTCAGGATGATATACATCACATTTAAGGCTTTGGCTAATGTTTTGACTTTGAGCTGACCATTAGCAAACTGTTTTCAGAGCCCACGTCAGTCTGTCAAAGCTGAATGGTCATTACCATTCGTCATATCCAGCTTAAGGCTAATAATCCAAAAGAAAAACACAGCAATGCAAGAACACAAGACGTGGAAAATAAAGGCAACAGTGAGTGTGTGTGTATATGTGAGAAAGCATCGCTCTTAGTATTTTAATAATTCAATGTGAAAGTGCACAAGTGGAACAGTTTTGCTGTTATGGAATAAAGCAAATTGACTAAAAACACAGCCGTTCTCAGGAAAGTCTATGTGTTTCTCTGAGCTTGATTCAAAGATTGCCACATAGTTGTTGTCTTTCTGTTTGGATGAGTTTGGCTGCCTCCTCTCAACCAAATAACAGTTCAAATTTGCACTCTTGGGAACACCCTCGAACCACTATTCACAGGCAGGGAAGAACAGTACAACTTCGGTCAGCTTCAAAGAGATAATACCAAAATCACAACTTTTAACAGCCAAGTCACCAATCATATCTAACAAAAAAGGTATGATAGATTGTGCTGCTTTAGATCAAATCTGTTTTAATCACCTGTAAATTCTCCCATTAACTGCTCAGCCCATCTTCTCACTATTTGTGTTTCCCCATAGAGAATCAGTAAGAATAAATGCCCAGATGAGCTCAGAGCATCTCTGCTTCTTCTGGGATAATAACCTATTATATTAAAACTCATGATCTTTTCAAGTCACCTTCAGTAATATAAAGAGAGATAGCAACGCTTTATTGATCCCAGAAGGCAACTTCAGCCGTAATATTAAACATTAAGGGCACAAAAAACACACAGTGTAATCAAGAAAGAACAATGAGTTTAACAGCGTAACAGGCGTAACACAAAACACAAATGCATCTCTGGCAGCGCAATCTAAGTTGATCTGCATGTGAATGGGGGAAATGCTTGAGCGCACTATGAAAAAGCTCATGTAGATAATGAACTGTTAAACAAGTAATAATGTTCTGGAGGAGTAAGTTCATCTAATCCTGTCAATCACAACGCTAGGGAATGTAATGGCTGCTTACCTCGCTTATTTCTATCGATTTCTTAAGGGCCAAAACAGCAAGTGTTGGTTTCCTTTTCTTTCTTTTTTTAATTTTGTGACAAGAACATGCTTACAAAGTTTTGACACACTTAGGTGTTGTGGAATACGTGTACCAAATTTATGATTTTGATATTCTTCATCCCATTCCCCCATGGATTTTTTTATTTCTTAAATAACTAGGGTTATTTACATTTTACATTACATTTATGCGTTTTGTACACTGCATTGAAGACATACATGAATGCTAATTTTGCTGGGAATTGAACACATGATTTTGGCATCGCTAGCACCGTGCACTAATATTTGAGCATCAGCAAATCAATGTATATAAAGAGTAGTTGTTAAATATGGTTTATTTGTTTATGAGTTTTTTTTTGTTATTTATTTTATGAATTGTATTAAATCCAATTAGGCTCAATGTGACCCTCAACATAAAAATAAAACAATTCGAACATAATACAAGAGTTACATCAACATTATTTCAATAAATGAAGAATAACAATAAATTACTTTTTTTAAATCTGTGCAAAAGAGGCGCTGAGGCTAAATACACAATAATGTGATAATATGATAATAAATGTGATAATAAATCAAAGCTGGCTTATTTTTCATTTTTTAACATGACATGGTTATATTTAATTGCTCAATATATACATATATTTTCAAGTTTTGAGCTCGAGCTCACCATCAAAACATAATGCTTACCTAATTTAACTCATTTACTCACTCTCATGACATTCCAAACCCATTTGAGTTCCTTTCATTTGTGAACACATTTTGATCAGAATGTCACTCTCTTCCATGCAATGAAAGTGAATGAGGACCAGGAAGATGCAAAAGGGACAAAAAATAAATAAATCATACAAATGGTCAAGATGACTTCATAAGCCATCCAATAGCTTTGTTTAAAATCCAGACATGAAATTTTAACAAGCTGTGAAAATCTTCCTCTACAGCTACGGCCACCATTAACTTTCATTGTACGGAAAAGGGCAACAGGAAATTCTGCTATACTTTTTTTATTTGTTTTTATTTGGGGGGAACCATTTCTGACTCAATATGCAAACCTAACGGTATCTGAGTAAAGCCTGGAAACACCAGGAACGTAGGAATATTTCGAATAGAGGAAATGTTGAAATACTGTGCATCTGAGTGGTCTGTCCCCGCTTTGCTGTCTCTGCAAAGAATGAGAAAGCAAAAGAAAGAAGCATTCGTGGGCATAAAATGTGCTTGACTGAACTGGTTGTGTGATCTCTCTGAGAGTCAGGGATCTTCTGAAAACATGTGAGTCACCCACTCCAGAGAGCCGATCTCACCCCGAGGACCCTTGAGGAGGTAAACAGATGCTGATTTCCAATGGCCTAATTTTCCCTCTTTCCTATGAATCCATCCATCGCTATGACACATATGAGATAACAAATGCAGATAGCGTGTTTGCCCACCTCAGATGTGCGTTTCTGCACAGGCTGCAGCTGAATGTGATATTTACAGGAGCGACTGCCACCGAGATGAACGCAAATGCTAACGGTTAGCTTTCTCCAGTTATTGTAGAGCTCATTGTGAGTAATGCATGAGTAATGCAACATTCCATGCCATTTAAAAAAGTAAAGACAGTCTGGTGCACAAACTGTGCAGTTTTCCAGTCTGATCCAGATTTTTGAATGAATGTGTCAGTTGGGTGCAGCAGGCAATGAGTATATCAAAACGTCCCCAGAATTTGGCTAACCTTCTGACAAGGTTTTCGAACATCACAAACAAACATTATTTTACCGTATTTTCCCGCATATAACCCACGGGTTATACCAGTTTTTACAAACCCTGCAGGGGGGGTGCAAGTTATATAAGTTCTAAATGCGGGCTATATCACACATTTTTTACACGTAATAATATGTCAATATATTTATTACGTCCCTACGTTTTTTTTTTTGCGGTATTTTCTTTCTGTTTTTCTTTCTTGCGAGGGTTGTTCTATCTTTGCTTTGCTTGTACTATCACTGTGACAGCTGGCGCTGATAGGCCGTCTGACCTGTTAATCATGCAAGAAGTCGTGATTGGCTGTGCTGTATGAGAGCGGGCTCTTCTCATCTCATCCGATGATCAACACCTGTAGAATCGATTCTTAAGGGACGTGCTGCTGCACAGCGGGAGACACTGCTTTTTCTTTTTGTTCTGATTCTGATTTGTGTTTGTTTTTTTATTGTGTGAATTTCGCGCACAAGCACTGTGTACCGAGCTGAACAGGTATGGATAATTGACGTCATGCGAGCAACATTCGAAATTCGAAACGTGAACTGACACAAAAAAAGTTTATAAATCTATCGGTGCGGGTAATGCCAACGATTTTTTACACAAAACCCAAAAACCCGTGGGCTGTATGAGGATGTGGATTATCTGCGTCTGCGGGTTATATGCGGGAAAACACGGTAATCCAGTAGCATCAATAGAATGTTCGATCAAAGTTATGTGGTCTTTAATACGGTTCTCAAAATGTTAGCATAAAAACATTACTTATACATTGTTTATGGAACTAATACTCATAAGCTTTGGTACATTGCACAAATGTATAAAAAGTCCAGATGTGGTGCATCCAGGTTTCCATGGGCTATCCAGCTTTGTGCATAATGGATTCTCAGAGAGCGCTGAAAAGATTTTGATGTGCGCGTCTGCAGCGGGCAGCTCTCTGTCCTGTCTGGCTTCAATTAATGTACACCCATCCACACACTCACTATTTCTCTCAACTGAGCTTCTCCATTTTTGTCCTCCTACCCTATTTGCTTTTGTTTGTCTTGAGTGGTGACCAGAAATGGAGAAAGGCTGTCCTCCAGTTATCCGGCGGGGACTGAAGGTATAATCAGAACATTAATCTGCGTCTGCGTTGCATGTTCACATCTCAGCCTGCCAACAAAAACATCACCACATGTCTGACCGCCACATTCGCTAATCCAGGACCTGCTTTTAGCTTCCTGTCGTAGCGATCGAGGGATGGGAAACCAGAAGCAGCGGGCCTAGATGAGAGTGAAAGGCGTGTTAGCGGAGCAGCAGGGGTTCTGGTAATCCGAGCGGGGCTGTAGGGAGGTGCTGTTCTCTCTCACACATGAAAAAAGAAAAACGGCCTGCTAAGCCAGCGTAGCAAGACTCCAGAGGAAATGGAAGCTGACGGTATTAGCACAGCCACAAGCACCTTTGATCCGGAGTAGAGAATTCCAAGCTAAATCCATGCTATTCATTTTCCAAGTCATATTTGTTCGGAGAAGAATCTTTTCCTCTGATCTTTTTCCATCTCGTGTTACCTTGAATAATCAGCGCTAAATGGTTTCTGGTTTTGTGAACAAAAAAAACAAACAAACAAACAAAAAAATGTTTTTTAGGCTATTACGAACGCAATGCTAATCCCTTTTTTTTGGGTACCATAATACAATGGTATTTTTTGACATACCTTATATGATTACACCATGCTTTATAAATATGATAATCATGCAGTAGTACAGTAAATATCAAAGTACAATGGCATTACTATTATTGGATAACAGCACTGAACCAATCTTCTAATTAGAATATGTAAAAAAACAAAAAAAACCATTCATAATTCAAATTAAATTATTTGATTCAGCAAAGGTGCATTAAAAAATACATATACAAAAAGAGATGATTCTTGAGCAGGAAATCAGCTCATTATAATGATTTCTGAAGGATTCATTACATTGAAGATAAATTACATTTAAAATATACTCAAGCAGTTATAAAATTCTGTTATTTCAAAATAATGTTGTTTTTACTGTATTTTTAATAATATGTCAAATAAATAAGCCTTGTAGATCATAAAATACTCAGAAACCCTAAAAAAAATCTTGCTACAAACTCAATATGTGTATATACATACATACACACATACATATACAGAAGGCCTACCAGTAGAAAAACATACTTTTAAAGGAAAGTAGAAGCTTGTGAATTGGTATGCAGCCTTAGGCTAAAAAAGTGTCACAATGATCCCCAAAAAAGTTTTAAACCGAATGCTGTTCAATGGTTTAATCTCACTGTAACACATTAAAGTTCTGAGCATGTTTCTCTGCATGACACAGAAGCTTAGCTACAGAAACTCTGCTACTAAGTTCAAAGCTCAAACAACTGAAGATATCTTCTGTAATGATACCTGCTATTGCCCACTGAATACTTTGGTTATGTCTGTGTGTGTTTTTGCATGGATATCACGTTACTTATGAAGACATATTACTTTCCCAATCCATAATTGCTCACAACGCTGATATTTACTTGAGCATATGTACACACATTCCTTAATGCTCACAGTGGGAAATGTCATTCGCGCACCCTGATCAAAGTCTCTGCCATGACTTGGTGTTTTGAACTTCTAAACCCTTACAAATATCAGAACTGTCAGCTAAAATGTTTGCAGGAGCACACAAGAATTAGTGTGAGACGGTGCAAAGATGTATTACTTAAGAAGGCATTTCGAACTTTGTGACTTTAGCTCAAAGAGATAGTTTGACCAAAATGTTTTATTCTGTGATCAATTACTCACCCTAACGTCTTTGCACACCACTAACACAAAATAGAGTTTCTGTCCATTCAATGACATTCATTGGTATTTTCAACTGAACTCCCAAATGATATACTTTACAAACAAATAATCAAATTAAATATGCAGGTATGTAAATGATTTATAATTTTTTTGTAAATTAAATATTAGGATAATTAGGATGTAATAATAGTAAACTATATTACAATTAACAGAAATGGATGTACATGAAAATTTTGATGTTAAATGCATTATGAAAGGCTGTCCTTCACTTAGTATAAATATACATTGGCTTATCTAGATGAAACTCTTAATATATGTTGTGAAAAGATACTTTGTGATTTTCTAATGATCAGTTGGGATATTAGAACAAAGACTTTTGGAAATTCCCCAATTTTCAAAAAAGTAATAAAGTGACTGGACAAATATCAGACAGCAATGACCCTTTTAACGGACTGATAAGAAAATTGAAAGAGGTTCACTATGTGCTGTGGTTGAAATTATATACTTTTAATGAGTCTTTCTGAGCATTTACTCAACAGAAATAAGACAGTAAGACATTGATGCATTTACAGCAGTTGAGGTATGTCAAGGAAAGGGTTATGAAGGGAAGAGCAAGGACTCAAATGGAATAAGAAAGGTCTTTTTATAAAATAATAAAACAAAAATAAAACAGTTGGGGTAAAGGAAAGAATAAACCCTTGACTTACGACGTTCAACAACAATCTCACACAGGACAGCAAATACAAGGAAACTAGAGGAGATGATGATGGAGGACAAGGACAAGTGTGGAAAATCAACCAATAATTGGATAACAAGATGGGCGTGGTCAAGACAATAGACAGCAGAGCATATGGCACAAGGAAACACACGACAAGCCATACGCTCACACCAAACATGAAAGCACTCGTCCGATGAAAACATAAACCTTGTGCTACACAGAACACAACACACGGACATGAGAGCGTACAGCCGGAGCAAACTTGAGATCACACGCTAACATAACAACACAGATCACACAAGAACGAATGAGTATGATTGTACAAATCCCCTCAATCAGTTTACACAGCCAATCCTGCTCCTCAGGATAGCACATCCATTTGTGCCATTGCAAGGAGATTTGGTGCGTCTCCCAGCTCAGTTTCAAGAGCATAGAAGAGATACTGGGAGACAGAACATTATACAAAGAGAGCTGGACAGTGACACAGAAGAGAAACAACCCAGCAGCTGGACCGGTATCTGATCCTTTGTACGAGGAGGAGCCCTGCCAGAGCCCTATGACTTCCAGCAGGACACTGGTGTGAATGTTTCTGACCAAACTGTTAGAAACAGACGTCATGAGGGTGGCATGGGCCTAATGTTGGGCCTCTGTGCAACTCGATTGGCATTTGCCAGAGAACACCAGAACTGGCAAGTCTGCCATTGGTGCCCTGTTCTCTTTACGGATGAGAGCAGGTTCACACTGAGCACATGTGACAGATGTGAAAGAGTCGGGAGATGTCGTGGGGGATGTTATGCTGCATGAGCATCATCCAGCATGACCAGTTTGATGGTGGATCAGTAATGGTCTGCGGAGGAATATCCTTGGAGGGAATATCAACCAGCCAATGGTTCCCTTATCAAGGTCTGGGTGGAGATTCCCCAGGACACCATCCTTCATCTAATCAGGAGCCCAGATGTAATTGTGAGAGCATACAGGCACATGGGTGCCATACACACCACTGACTTACAATATGAGTTGCTGTGAGATGCATCTTCCTTTTTTTTTTTCCATTTCCATTTTGAATCCAGACCTCAGTGTGTTGATGATTATCGTTTTTATTTAATTTGATTTTTTAGAATGCATGTAAAGATTTTTAAATGTAAAATTTCAATCATTGAGATCCAATGAGTGATTTTAGTGTTCCCTTAAACGCTTTCAGCAGTGTAGTTTTCTAACATTTGACTAATTTAGGTATTTCAATTGTGATTATTTCTTTTGTTGTTTTGTTTCAGTTGTCTGAAGGAAATATGTTGTCCCTCGCCCATTTCTTTTAATATTCCATTCCTGCAGAAATCAGCCAAGTTTTCGACAAATTTCTGCATCCACACAATCTGGGTCTGCAGATATTTCACTAGTTAATTTTAAACAAGAATAAAATAGTAAACAGTGTTCAGTGTCCTTACAGGAGGAGAAATCACACTCTTTTTCAAACTGTTATGGTTAGCAAAATAATACATGTGATTTATTTCTCCATGCTCAAAATCAAGGACTTGTGGCATTTATTTTTGGGTTATGGACTGCTCTAAAGCAGGAATAAACTGCCTTGGGCATCCCATTGTCAAGAACACCCACATTTACATATAAATTGGGAAACTGAGTGAGCAAGAGTAGAGAAAATCAGAGAGATAGAAACAGAGAAGGGGGGTGGGGGGTGGATATAATGATATGTTGACTGTGTGCTCTTTAGTGAGCGTAAGAGTGCTGGTTGTGAGTATAAAGAATGATGCTTTAATATCTCATGATTTCTGGCTTGCAGCTAAAGGCCTCTCCTGTCATCTGCCTGTATATGTGAGCGTAAACTTTTTATGATAGCAGTAACCCTGATCAGACGTGCATTTCCCCTCTATCCAGTGGTAGAAATATTCAAACAAGCGTTACTTTAAGACTCTACTATAAAAAAAAAATAAAAAAAGAATTTGCTGTATATTTTGCATTCAGATTCATCAACATGAGTCCGCAGGTGAAATGGTACCGGGCCGCTGATCGAATTCGCGGACCGGTCCATGAGTGGCTGCGGCGCTGTAGCTTTGGTGGTGAGGAGGTGTGTTTCAACAACCTCTCGCGCACCGAGGTGTGTGTGTGTGTGTGTGTGTGTGTATATATATATTCTGAAAGAGTATACACTAAGCAACACACAAAATGCCAATGTTAGGAAAGCACAGAAATGTCAACAAAATCTGCTCATGCATATGAAAAGGATATTAAAAGAAAAATGCATGCTTCAATGCATGATGCAATACAAACCCAAAATACAAATACATTAAAGCATTTGAAAAAAAAATAAAAAGTATGAACTCTTTTCTAGTTTGTTCGGGTTGGGCCATTTGCTCTTGTGTGAAAAAGTCCTTCAAAGTTCTTCAGCAGAGTTCATTAGTCCCTTCAAAGTCCTTGAAGAGCATACAAAAGTGACCTTAATCAGTCATTGTTTTGAGTCTAGGTGAAAAACAACACAGTGGCTGTGAATTGTGTCCCCTGGTGGCGAGGCTTTGATGGGCTGGAGCAGATTAAAGTCAGTTCAGTAATATGGACACATTAAGGGTAAATTGATTTTGCTTGGAATAAAAGGTCAGGATAAGTGGTTTTGTGAGAGACTGGCCTCTCTCTTCATTAGCTTTCAGTCCCTCGTCTAACAGGTTTAGGCATCACACACTCTTTGGTCACCCAACCAACAGGAAACAGGCCTAAGGGAAGCAGTTTTTTTTTTCAAATGTCACTCTTATAATGTCAAATCATGGATTATGTGTCAAAAGCACAAAGCCTCTTGTGTCAACTGACAAAGACGATGAATTATGTGTCTGAAATAAACTACGTCTCACAGCAGAGATTTGAATTGTTTTAAATTAAAAATTGTCTATAAGGACGGAAGTGGGAAAAAAGTCTTGAAATATTCTGACAATGCATATTTTATTTATATTTAAAACAGGTAATTGAGACAAAGTTCAACAAAATAAAGTGTGACATAAAATATTTAAATTACATGAGAAAAAAAATCACTTATGAGAAAGAGTTACACTTTTATGTAAAAACTCATACTGTGAAATATAACATCACAGTCAAGATACAAATTGTGAAGCACTCCACTTTATCAAGAGTGTCCTGGGTTCGTCACTGATAGTCTTTCTCTGAGAAACTGAATAAAACAGTAAACTCTTTTACTAAACCCCCAAATGAACCTTCAAACACAGGTTCAACAGGGTAAAAATCACAGTAAATAACTTTCCATTACTCACTCATAAGTCTTTTGTGTAAAATCAACACTTTCACCTCACTTCACATTTCTTTTAATGTTAGTTATTAACATTCACTGGGCTTCGACTCTTGGATATGCATGAAAAAAATCAACAACAAAAATAGGCTTAAACCAAGCCTGTGTGCGTTGGGGCGAAAACATTAATTTCATTGCTTCACTCTTAAAAGAGCCAAAAATAATGGAAACTACAACTCACGATTGTCACAATCACATAACAATGAACAACTAAACCAAGCAGAGAGTAAGAGTAAGGAGAACATCAATGTTCGCCATGTGGTCCTGATCGGGGAATTTACATTTTACATATTATCCAAAGCAACTTACATTGCATTCAAAGAATACATTGATATTCTAATCAGTTCTTGCTTTCCCTGGCAATCGAACCCACAACTTTGGCATTGTAAACACCAATGCTCTACTGGTTTAGCCCTTTGGAATCCAGCAATGCCAGGGGAACTTTCAGGCAATCCTGGGTACCCGAAGAGCAACCTGGGTGGGGTATCCAATAGAGCTAGAGGAGCTCAGTCTCCACTTAATCCAAGTCACACGTGAATAGCAGGTGTGTCATAGTCCCATGTATGCATCACACACTCCAACAAGATTAATTAATGAAGCAGTTCAACAGTTCTATACGAAATTACATACCGTAAACTCACTATTTGTAAAAATAAATTAACACTGATTTTTAACTGCATTCACACTATATTGACTGTCCTTTTTTCTCTGTTTATTTCTATTCTTTGTCCCCTATTCTCTTGCTCTCTCCTCCCATCCCCTCTGACTAATCATCTCTCTATCCAAACCAAACTGACATGTGAAATACCAAATGAGACACTAGTAAAACTGCATACACTTTAACAACATTAAAGGTCATTTTAAATACACATGAGTAGTACATATATACAAAATGAGTCTAGTGTATAAACACAAAAACAAAATAAAGCTAAACATTGATGAAAAGTAAAAAAAATATATATATAGATATATTTTCAACAGGTCTACACCCTTCCCCTTCTAGAAGGTCTTCATGTCGCCATGAGACTAAACAGGGCACTCAATTACCTACACCTTGACAGCCAACTAAGGAAGTTATTCATTAAGGAAAGTGGGGCTTTTTAAAGTTCTTATTGATAAGAGAAATTAACATCACACCTGAATCATCAGAACCCTATGCATTATTGTAATTGGTCTGTCTGTTGACTTTCCAGGTTAATTCTAACTAAGGCGGATGATGGGCTTCACTCTTCTTAATTTTTTTGCCTCAGAGATAGAGTCCACCTCCTAATCCAAGACACTAGGAGCAAGGACGCTTCCTCCTTCGAGTTATGTGTCCACCAGAGGTTACTGTAAAGTTGACAGATCCTCTGTTTCTCCACTTTGAACTCTCTTTTTGTTTATCCTCTACCTCAGATACATCTAGATCAGGGGATCCTTCCACAGTAGCAACTGGGGTATCACCTGGAGCAGATACGGCATCATCAGACTCAACCGTTCTATCCCATAACCTGGTCCTTAAAAATTGTGGTAAGGGATGAAGATCTTGAGAATCAAAGTTCCAGTCATCCTGCTCTTTAGGGTTATCATCTGTGCTGAACTATTTTTATTTGTTACTGTTAAACTTTCAACACTTCTTGCTTGAGTCATCGGTTTCTGGCTTTTTGGTGCATTGGGAACATTCAGCAATATCCTTACCAGATAACCAATTGGCAGCATTTGATTATGGTGTATTGTTTTCACAATGCCTAATCCTCATTCAGGCTTCACTCTGTAAACAGGTGGGTTAGGAAATTTTCTATCACCAGGTTAGGCAATGAATTCCATCTTTCAAAACACGACCTGTGAACAAGGGCATTTTTGCCTCTCAACCAAACATCACACCAGCTGGCACACATACTGGCTCCACCTCAAGTTTTTGTCTGTGTTGAGAGTTCCTAGCATAGACAGCAATGTCTTGGAAGCAGGAGATATGGGCTGGAAGATCTGAGTGAAGTTGACCAGAGTCAAATTGTTATGGCAAGGCGACAGTACGAGTATTTCTTTAATGGAAAGAATTGCAACAACTGCAACAAATACCATCTCGCCTGCTCCAAGCCAAAAGGTCTACAGTGGCAAAATCTGAATGATGGATTTGGGGAATATGTGCAACCAATACACAGCTGAGTTGCTACAGACCAATCAGAGTGCCTAGGATGACTCCTGTCAACTGTTGAATGCACGCCTACAATGGGCACAAGGGTGTTAGAACTTGATCCTGGAAGATTGTAAGAATGTCACATGGTCTGATAAGTCTTGTTCCCTTTCTGGGAACTCGAGCTGTGTCGAAGCACTAGGGGAAATAGCCTTGCGTGAGTCACGTGAAGATCTATGCAACCAATGAGAAACGAACGCGTGTGAATGCGTCACTGCCGGCCGCAGCCGGTGACGTCATGAGGCAGAGCATAAAGCGCATCTGAAACCGGGGCGCGTCAGCTCTGAATGCCTTCAGCGTGCTGTGTCTGTGTGAGAGTGATTTTGAGTTGAGATAGCTAAAAATCATCAGAATGAGTGTGAAAATGTGGCGAATGAACAGAGGTTCACACCGTGTGTTTATCCTTGCCCACGTTTCATAACGGGCAGGGATACACATGTTATGTGTGTAATCTGTTTGGGAGTGGAGCATGCACGGTCGGCACTTGAGAATGCCGGTTGTAAGGACTGCGAGAGGTTCTATCTGCATGCTCACTGTGGTACAGTGGATAGTGTGTTTGCCTATCATGCGGTAGACCGGGGTTCGGAGCCCCGGTGGGATGAACTTTTTCATTGCATGATCTCCGCTCCCGCCTGGCGGTCTGTAACGAGGCCGCCTAGGCTAGTGTTCCCCGCGATTCGGGACCTGCAGTAGCCGAGGCTTTGTGGCGCTCTCGGTCCTGGGGATCACAAATGGATCTCGCTGAGGCTGCTGGGGTGGGTCCGTCCTTACCTCAGCCTTCACGAGATCAAGCGGGTCCCAGTCACGAGCACTCTGAGTGAGATGCCCGTGCTGTGACTCCAACACTAGCTCTATCAAGTTCAGAGAGTGAGATCGATTTAGCTAGTGTTGACTCGGTCGAGGAGGATTCGCCACTCTCCTCGCCGGCGTTTGAGGAGCTTGTTGAGGTTGTGGCGCGAGCGGTCTCTCGTCTGGGGCTTGATTGGCCAGCAGAGACCAGAAGGGCTCGTCCTAAGTATGTTAGACGAGCGTTATCTTCTGACTCGCGTCATTTCCCCGCGCCGAGCAATGCCTTTCATACTTGATTTACATGCCGAGGTATCTAGATCTTGGGGAAGGCCAGCCTCCGAGAAAATTTATACACGTAATATTACGATGTATAATAATCTAGTGGGGCTCAAGATCATTGATATGGAGGGTTGAAGAAAGTGGATGAGGGCGAGTTACCTCGTCCCTCAGTCCGCGTCCTCCATTAAAATTCTGGCGCTCCCCTCCAAGCCGATGCGCGTCACATCGTCTTTGGTGGGGAAAGCATACTCCGCATCGAGTCATGCCACAGCGTGTCTGCACGGCACGACACTGCTGCAGGCATATCAGGCGGAGTTGCTTGGGGACCTCAACGAGGGCGGCGGTATCGGTCCGGAGGCAGTGGCAGAGCTGCGCCGGACCGTGGATCTGTCTCTTTGGGCCACTAGGGAGATGGCCTACTCTGTCGGCCGCTTCATGGCAGCTCTGGTGGCTACGGAGAGACACCTTTTTGGCTCAATTTGTCAGCTATGAAAGATAGGACAAATTTGTTTTGCTGGACGCTCCTCTGTCCCCTTCGGGCTTGCTCGGCGACGCCGTAAAAAGCGTTGTCGACAAGTTTCAGGAGGCTGCACGACAGCAGGTGTCGTTCAGTAAAGTTATTCCCCGCCGCCCTCCACGTGAGACCGCCAGTCAAGGGAGGTCTCAAAGCTCTTCACACAGGGCCGCTCAAAAACGAAGTGTCGCCACCCGTCTTCCTCCGGTTAATCCCGGGGGGTCGGGTCGACAGGCTCAAGCCTCTGGCAAGAGGGGCGATCTGAGGGTTGTCCTGAGCGCTAAGAAGGCTAAGAGCAAGCGGCCCTGACGCCAAGCCGCAACAAGGTGGTGTATCCCTGGAGCAGCTGACCAGTCAGCCCGCCATGGGAAAACCACCCCCTCCGAGGAGGGTCCTAGAGCACTCCACCCGGGAATCCGGAAATCCCGGCCCAGTGGTGGACATGCTATCAGCACCAGAGGCCAGCCCCGGGAGGCTGGTTCCCCTAGTAGAGTTCCGGGATGCGTGGTCACGGCTACCCGGTATCTCTCAGTGGGTCCTGCGCACGGTCACCTTAGGGTACACCATTCAGTTCGGGGTCTCACCACCCCGGTTCTCGGGGGTCCTACAGTCTGCTGTAGGCCCTCAGCAGGCTCTGGTCATGGAACAAGAAGTAGACACTCTGCTGGCGAAAGGGGCCATCGGGTATGGACCCCTCGTGAACAGCAAGTCCGGGCTTTTCAGCTGTTACTTCATAGTTCCGAAGGGAGGATGGAAGGTTGCGGCTCATTCTGGATTTTTGTCTCTTAAATTGATGCGAAGAGATGCGACGCTCAGGCGGATCGTAGTACTGATTAGGTCCTATAACGGGTCCGGCACGATCGACATCAGAGACATATAAATCCCTCATTCCCATCCTTCCACAACAGGAAGTTCCTGTGGTTCGCCTTCAGGGGGGAAGGCGTACCAGTATCAGTGCTTCCGTGTTTGGTCCGGCTGCTCTAAGCTCATCTGTACTTGCACGGGCAGCACAACATCGAGGTGTTGTGCCCGCACACAGAGGAGCTGGGGTTAGGACTAAGACCAGGGGTTCTCCCTGAGGGGTACCCGCTTCGCAATCAAGGTCACGGGGCGATGCCCACGCACCCTGAGCATGCGGAAGAACTCCTGGTTCTCGTCGATGCTTACGGCGGAACACCAAGAAGAGTGTACTTTCTCCCACTCAGAGAACCACTTTCTTGGGAGTCATTTGGGACTCAGTGGCCATGTCTGCTCGGTTCCTCCCCGAGAGCATCCAGGCCGTTCGTTGAGCTGTTAAGCGACGAGTGACACTCTTACGCTGAACACCAAGAAGAGTGTTATTTCTCCCACGTAGAGAACCACTTTCTTGGGAGTCTTTGGGACTCAGTGGCTATGTTGGCTCGGCTCTTCCCCGAGCGCATTCAAGCCTTCGTTCAGCCGTCAAGAGTATCGAGGGGCAGCCACTCACGTGAGACACTCTGAGGTGTTAGGGTCCATGCAGCGGCTCCAGCGATTATTCCATGGGGCCGACTGTGTGCGAGACCCCTGCAGTGGTGGCTGAAAACCAGGGGTTCTCCCCGAGGGCTGGAACCCTTGGTCCCCTTATTTGGAGCAGATTTGGGACAGATACGGCAGGCACAGGTCTCCTGTTTGCCTCCGTAAGAATTTCTCTGCCCTCTGTGGCTTTCGTTTAACATCCAGGGCCTCTGGGGCGGGTTGTTATGGTACAGGCGTGGCCGAGGCTACGCCTGTACGCTTTTTCCTCCCATCACTCTGCTCCCGGGAGTTCTGGGAAACTGTGGGTCTGGCCCCTGAGGGGGCCCAGCTCATAGAGGCCGGTCTCTCAGCCGAGGTTGTTGAGACCATCCTTCAGTCCAGAGCTCCCTCCACGAGGAGACTCTACGCCCTGAAGTGGAAGCTCTTCACTTCTTGGTGTAGTGAAAGGCAGGTGAACCCAGTAACCTGTCAAGTTGGCAAAGTACTGGAGTTCCTGCAAGAAAGATTTGTGGCAGGGCTGTCCCCCTCCACCTTGAAGGTCTACGTGGCTGCTATAGCGGCTTGCCACGTACCTCTGGGTGGGGTACCCTTGGGCAGGGACCCCCTAGTCACTCGTTTCCTCCGTGGTACACTAAGGCTGAGACCTGCGGCACAGACCAGGGTGCCGGCTTGGGACTTGTCCGTGGTACTCCTAGGCCTGTCCCAGCCGCCCCTTGAACCTTTAGAGGAATCTCTATTAAGTACCTCTCTCTTTAGACCCTTCTTTTGCTGGCAATCGCCTCGCTCAAGAGGGTCGGGGATCTTCAGGCCCTCTTAGTGGCCCCTTCATGTCTTCAGTTTGCGCCCGGGATGGGAAAGGCATTTCTCCACCCGAGGCCAGGCTATATCCCCAAGGTTCCCACTGAGGTGGCTCGGTCTATCATGCTGCAGGCCTTCTGCCCTCCCCCATTTGATGATCATGAGCAGGAGCAAGAACAAGGTCTGTCCAGTGCGAGCACTGGACGCTTACGTCAAAGACTGCCACTTGGCGTAGGTTGGACCAACTGTTCGTTTGCGTTGGCTTTAGGACCCCTAAGGGGGCTCCAGCTTCTAAGCAAACACCAAGCAGGTGGATAGTCGAGGCTATCTGTCTAGCTTACGAGTCGGCCGGACATGCTTCTCCTTTGAGGGTCTGAGCCCACTCCACTAGGAGCATGGCAGCATCCAAGGCTCTCCTCTCCGGAGTCGCCTTGTCTGATGTTTGTGCTGCGGCCGGCTGGTCCTCACCGCACACATTCATGAGGTTCTACCAGCTAGACCTCGATGCCGCCCCGGGAACCAGGGTGCTCTCTCAGTGAGCTGGGACACACCCGGATGCTGACGTCGCTGAGGTGGCGTTGGCATAGCGTTCCCCTAGTGCTTCGACACAGCTCGAGTTCCCAGAAAGGGAACGTCTCGGGTTACGTATGTAACCCTGGTTCCCTGAGGGGAACGAGACGCTGTGTCTTGGCCTCAGCTCCTGGCGCCTCCGGGCCCGCTTCAGGCATTCATGGCTGACGCGCCCCGGTTTCAGATGCGCTTTATGCTCTGCCTCATGACGTCACCGGCTGCGGCCGGCAGTGACGCATTCACACGCGTTCGTTTCTCATTGGTTGCATAGATCTTCACGTGACTCACGCAAGGCTATTTCCCCTAGTGCTTCGACACAGCGTCTCGTTCCCCTCAGGGAACCAGGGTTACATACGTAACCCGAGACGTTTTCTTTCACATCACATTGATGGCCATGCAAGTGTGGTCCATTTACCTGGGGAAGTGATGAAACTAGGATGCACTATTAGACGACAACAAACCGTTGGAGGGAGTGTGAGGCATGTGAATGTAATCATGCCACATGCCACATACCTTAACATTGTTGCAGACTAGGTACACCCCCTTCAATAGTGTTCTCTGGTGGGAGTGGCCTCTATCAGCAGGATCAAGCACCCTGCCAAACTGCACAATTTTCAGGACAGGTTTGAGGAACATGAGGAAGGTATTGCCCTGGCCTCCAAATTCCCCAGATCTCAATCCAACCGAGCATCTGGTGGAGGTGATGGACTGAAGTTCAATCTACAGTGGCTCCAACTCACAACCCACTTGTGGACTTGAAGGTTCTGCTGCTTATGTCTTGATACCACAGGACACTTGCAGAGGTCTTGTATAGTCCATGCCTTGGCGGGTCAGGCACTGTTTTGGCAGCACACACAACGTATTGGGCAGGCAGTCATAACATTTTAGCTCATCAGTGTGTGTAAAATAATTAGACATAAAAAAGTTGTGAGATATAAAGTAGAACTGTAAGATTCTAAAACTTCAAGAATTATATATAAAAAAAGAAAACTGAGTTTGAAACAGGCTTCCTGTTGCATTACATGCATTCACCGTGATCTACACATACTGTAAATCCAAATAATTTCTCATTTATGAGTCATGTTTCATTAATATGATAAATGGATTACACTGGCATTATGACATGCGTGTTGACTGGAAATTTTGCACTAGACTACTGTGGCAGAACATGTGCCAATATTAATATTTTAATATAACTCTCCATCTCCCTATCGCATGTAACACCAAACTGATTTGACATGCTAAGTTAAGAGATGCTTGAGAAATGGCTGAAGTCCCTCCATGGCATGAGCTGACAGATACAGAACACAGTGAAACGTTATGAAAAAATGCACACAATATAAAAAAAAAAAAACAAATCTTGAAATTCAAAATGTTTTTGAATTGTTCATGATGCAATTGTCATAAACGCATCACATGTTGTACTAGGTTTGTGTATGCAACATTACAAAATGATAGACCTGTCTGAGTGTGAGAGCATCCACATACATGCATGTCTCATATATATGTCAACCTGATTAATATTCTATCTTTAAGGGCCTTCTCCTGGAAATTAACTTTTCCGCCGTGCGTCTGAGAGGAGATTGGATGTTTAATAAACTGTCTCAACGTTTCACAATCACTGAACACATCAGATCGGATGTGCACTAAAGCACTAATAAAAAAAAGAGGGAAAGCCCTCAACATCAGGTCCCACTGCATCCCATATGTGAAGTGGATGCAGTTGCCATGACAACAGCACATAGCGCTATGATGATTCAGTGATCTTTTGTCTAAATGACCCTGACTAGGGTCCTCTACACTTCTAGAGTAGTTCAGCATCAGTCCAGAGGACACACAACAGTGTAGGAGTGAAACCTCAGTTGGATAACGGCGCCCACCCCAGCACAGAGGTTCAGAAAGATGTACAGACATATTAACCCTTAAATCGATTTCATGTCTGGGGGATTCCGATCATTTCAGCGTAATCTATTGAAAATTTGCTTCAAAATACTTGAGTAACGTGGTAAAAGAAAACTATAGCAGGTATGGCACATTGTGAGAAACCATGCACCTGGATAAGCTGGGACTTTTTGTTGAATCAAAAGCACAAAGTCTGTCTAAAGAGCAAAAGCAGAGGGTGTTGTTAGCGGCTTCACGGGTGACTCATTTCCAACTGCACTTCAGCATGTTTAAGAGCACTTTTCGTTGGTGAAATATTTGACAGATGAAATTGATTCCACCTTGGCTCAATCATCGTGAGTGGCAGAAACAGGATATTGTATCTTAAACAGACCATTAATTCCTCAAAGGCAAGCATTTGGCTCAGTGCTGTGTATTTACAATGGCAATAGTCCAAAGAAAAATTTTATAAATAAATTGCATCATGTCAGTCAGCTGAATGGAAATCCATCAATACTGGTTTTAGGAGCATTCTTAGTGATCTTGTGGCAGCCGCAGAGTTTCAGTAGGAGAATGACATTTTTATTAGGCTTTATTCATCAGGTGACTCCAGCGCAGAATGTGAATTCATCAGCGCATTATACATACATATGGAAATTATTCCACTTGAGATGCTAAACCTCTTTTCCCCCCACAGTAATGTCAAATCTGTGATTGGTATGGCGAAAGAGGACTGGGGCCTACAGTTATGTTATTAATTCACTATTTAACGTGAACTCGCTGAATTTAAAGAAGAAAAGAGTGAAGTTTCCAGAATGATGGATCGAGGGTACCGCTTCGAGAAGGACATAAAAAAGGTGCGTCTGCAGACATCTGGTGAGAGAGACTACCAGAGAGACTCACCAGAAAAAAAATCAGCTCACAACCAGATACAATACTTGTTTAATACTTTAAACTGGTCTAAAGAAGAAGAAAAAAATGAGATTCTGCAACATACAATGAATCTCAAAACATGACAACTACCTATTACTGAATTCAGGTCCTGACAACAACCCCAGGTTGGACTTCAGGACTTCAACCCTCCTTAGATGTCTGAAAAAGACAGAAAATCTTTTTTATGACAAATGGTAGAACCATGACCACTCAAAGACCCCTGTTTACACCTGATATCAGGAACCGTCAATCAACTGTCAATCATCCACTGCACTAAACGTTTTTGCATGTAGCCAGTGTGTGGCTTTGAAAGAAAACTGGGGATCAGTAATAAAAATGTGCATTTTTCCATCACAGGAGTAAATTACAATTTTAAATTATATTCAAATAGAAAACATTTATTTAAAATTGTAATAATATTTCGGTGTGTGTCACGTTTGGTGGTTGTAGAGTAGCAAGCAACGATGAAGATAAACAAAATAATCTTTTAACTGAATAACGAAGAAAATATATGGGAGAATACCAAGCAGAAACACAACTAATCAATTAGTAACCTCGGAGACAAACAGTAAGGGAACATAAGATGAGCTGAACTAATAAACATGCAAGAAATAGCAAAGAAAGTCAGACAAAACAAAAAAACATGTGACAATGTGTGTGTGTTAACAAAATGTATAAAATGCAAATAGTAATCTGTTTGAAAAAAAATATGATAAAGCACATATATAAATGCGCAAATGAAATCAACAATTAGCAACTTTGATCATGTGAAGCAACGCTCTTGAAAAACAGAAAAACCTTGGTAGGCAAAATAGAAACACGTCTTCAAAAACTAGACTCAAGAAGGGCCCATCTGTCTCTGCTCAGTACACACAATGGAAGCGTCACTAAACCAAGTCAAGGAACAGTAATAGATATTGGTATACACACGTGCTCAAAACTTTGTGTTAGTAGTTGGGACAACCCCATCTGTGATCTCACCATAGATTTAATTCACCACCTGCAGGGTTGGAGGCCTCCACCACGACGATGAAGAACAGAAGGGTGTGTTTAAATCTGTTCTTTCATTGTGAGGAATCCCATAATCCCACTGGAATGAATCAGCAGCAGAAGATTTAGCGGAGCGTTCCCAGATCCAGATCGGAGCTTTTGACAGACCTGCTGATAGGCAGAGCACGCCTCCTAAAAATCGTCTTTCAAAGCTACATCTCTTGGTATAGTGGAATGAAATGTCTGCAGTCTGAACATCCAGATCCGTCTGTAGAAAAGAAAATCACAGATTGCATTATTTATCTTAACCATTTCACTGGGAACATACACCGATTTCTTTCCTGAGAACAACACCATTGAAATTTCAGAGCATTTCTACTAGATTTTTAAGGGTAACTCACATGCCACTGACAGACGTTTTTCACAAGTTGAATTGGCTCTTGTCTGGGAGTGGAATGTCTGAGAAGTGATGGACTGTTATCTCGTGACTGTCCACATTGGTCTGCATCAGTGTGAACTGGCCTTTAGATGTCACAAATGGTGTTCAGTTTTGACCAGATGTCAGATATTTGAATATAAATGTAAAGATCTTCCAAAAACTATGTTGTGTAATATAATTTTATAGCTCTATACTCTAAGGCTCAGTTTACATCTGGTCTTAAGATCCATCTCAGTTGTTCTGATCAGTCAGCCAAAACTACTCGTTTACACCTGGCAGGAACATGCGTCTCAAATGCGTCTCCTGTGACCACTTGTGATTAGATTTCTAAGGTCTGGATTTCTTCTTGATTTTGTGACTACATACATCACTTACAACAAAATAAAAGTGATCACAATTTATGCGAAAATCGAGGTTCAAGAAGCAGGTTTTCACAGTGATGCCATAAAATAAAACATTTTGTTTCTCCAAATAACCTTTTAGTGATCAGTACTTAAAGTGGAAATGAAGGTAGACTGATTTCCACTTCAATTAAATAAAATACAACAAATAGGATCAAATGTAACCATTTCAAAGAAAAACTGATGGTTTGCAAGGGTGCCGTCATCTTGTATGATGTCAAGTGGGTTGTTCGGGGTGCTCCGTTGGCCAGTGAAATAATATGAGCATTTTTATCATCGAACCCTAACTTGAAATTATGGTTGAGCCGATAAAATGCTTATGCATTTGAGCCAATATGGTGAGGGGATCAAGCAGTACTTCCATTATAGGTGGAAGAAGTCAGGATCCTGCTGGTTTGGGGCGAAGAGTGGGTTGGAAACCCTACCTGGTGTAAGTGTGGATGGTGTATGCCGACCTACCATGCCATGCTGAGTGCGTTGAAAGTGGCAATGCTTTTTCTTAAAGATATCCTTAGAGCATAACAGCATTCAAGCTAACTGTATTCACAGTTGAATATAAAGTTTATTACATACCAGTACTAGTGAACAAGCCAGGTTAAAACAAATAAGTTTTAACATAACAATAAAATGCCACATGAACAATATTGTATTCGGCATTGCTGATTTATCATGGTTTGCTAGTATGTGGACTCTTCTTGTAAGAGTGTGTGTGTGTGTGTGTGTGTGTGTGTGTGTGTGTGTGTGTGTGTGTGTGTGTGTGTGTGTGTGTGTGTGTGTGTGTGTGTGTGTGTGTGTGTGTGTGTGTGTGTGTGTGTGTGTGTGTGCGTCACCTGTGTTGCTGGGCAACCTATGATTGCTGATTGGCAATCAGGTTCAGCTGTGGCTCATCAGCCACACTATATATTGGGTCGGTGTTTGTCTATTCCTTGTCAGATCATTGTGGTGCTCACGGCTGTGTTCTGTGCGTTTGTTATGGATTATTGTTACTGGTCTTCTGCCTTGGATTTTTGTCACCATCTCGCCAATTGTAGCCTCTGTGCTTCCCAGGATCACAATCTGTATCCACAACATCCTGACTCTTGCATTGTTTGTTTCAAGTTTCTTCTGGAAATAAACTGGTTATTGCATATGAAGTCAAGTTGTGCCTTGTGTTATGAAATTGAAAGATGGCGGCGCCATTGCTCCAAAAGCTATAACAAAACAACCTTTTTTTTTTATTAGATTGGTTACATTAATCTTTTTTGTTATATATATTTTTTATTAATGTGGAAATCAGTCATCTAAATAATTCTAAATAATAAATCTAAATAATGCTTCATTTCCACTTTAAAATTCCAATTTAAAATAATAATTTTTTCTCCTAGTGTGAAGAACATTTTAACCATCTAAAGAACCCTTTTTTGTAGAAAACTAAGACCTATTTCGAACCTAAAAACTGACCTATTTCGTGAATTACAAGCAGATTCATTCTGTATTAATCCATTATAAATCATTTGTTAAGAAAATCAGTCATTGGATTGAATGAGATTGTTTTTTACAAATTATTTAGACACATTATTTGTCTCTGTCAGAATTTATTATTCTAGATCTAAATAGAGAATAAGCTCAATGGAGTGCTTATTCTCTATTTTAATCTAAAATATCTCTTGAGCATTGAAAGCAATGTCTGAGCAATAAAGCTCCTCATTTTGAGATATCACCACAGAAACTTGTGAAATTGATAAGACAGTCAAAACACTAAACTGTTTAATCTGTTTAAAAATGTTTAAGTCAAAAGAAGTTTTTAGTAACTTTGTCAAGTAATATAATTTAATCAATATACTCTCTAATGACTTGGATGCTTATTACAGTTGGAGACATAATTCAGAAGCAGGATGTGTTTTGAGTGAAAGAGTCTCTTCTCCAGCTTGAATTGCGGGCTGAGCGTTTGACAGCTTTGGGTGCAAGAGGCTCATTAGCTTCCCGCCTGACTAATAAACCCAACGCTGAACAAATGCAATATTAATACTGCCAGTCTATTCTCTCCCTATCATTTACATACACTCCTGGAAGTGTTCACTGCACCTCCGCAAATTATTAATGCACCGATTCTGCAGCTCTCTGTGGACACAGGACTTTAATGACTTGTTCTGTGCTTTTGTGGATTTGAACCAGGACAAACCGTGTCTCAGAAGATGATCTTCATGGAACTCATTGCGTTTAGTTGGAGGGATTATAAAGGGAAGGTGTGTGAGATAAGACAACTTTATGAGCAGGTATGTGCGAGGACAGGAAGAGGCACAGCGAGCCATGGTAGCTAAACCTTTTGTCTGAGGCATTATGGGATGTATTAGTTCAAGTAGTGTGTTTACTGCTGATGATTTATGAGGCTCCAATATGATTCTCCCATATGATTCCAAATTGTTCTTTCTTCTTTCTTTGTTCTTCCAGACATGGTGAATGAGATAATCCGTTTTTTTATTTTCCAGGTAAAAATATAAAATTGTGCCACAAGACTAAAATGTTATAATTTTTTATTGAGCTATTATATTTGCATTATGTTTAATTGATGGCATTTGAACACATGCATGACTGTTTAATCACTGCTTTTAAGGCAAATCACACTGTAATTGTTACAGGTTTAAGATTCTGTGTCAACTTGTAACTAACCTCTACTCTCCACTTGCTCATTCTTTACTTAAGGGCCAGTCACAAAGCGAAAACGCATGAATCACGCACAAATTATGCACAGATTTTCGTTTCTGCGCGGAGCACTCATTTCGGGCACTTTTGCCATTCCAGAACTTGTTGCCAAGGGCGACAATGTGAAAAAAATTTCTCGACGCACAAGCACGCACAAACCCAATCTGTGCGTGATTTATGAGTGATTTGTGCGTGATCGGCTATGTGACGGGCCCTTTAGATTCTGGGGAATAGTTGTTAAGAATTTCGCCACAAGTCAGCTCTGTGGTCATAAGCATCAGGTACTCACACTGGATAAAGCTGATTCTTCTTTTCCTAATCATAATCTTTAAATGGGGGAGGACAGAAAATAAGCAGTGAAGAGTGGAACTTTGGGAACATAACCCAGCCTACGGTGAAGTTAGGCCTTCACCTTGCTGAATTCCGAGCACGAGGGTGAAACCGACAGAGCTTGCAGATCTACTATCCCCTTAAGTGAGGGAATAGCCAGAAAGAACAATGCTTTAAAAGTAAAAAACTTGATAGGGCTTAGAGCACCAAAGCAAAATTCCAAGTTGGTACTACGAAGTAAACGTGTAACTAGTGGGTCTCTCCCTAAAGACATTAAAGAGATGTGGAAAGCAGCTATGGCCGCTACATACACATACATACACTAAAGTGGACAGGGATAACCTTGCAGTGAATCGTTCTTCCAGGAATTCCATCACTGTACAAACTGGGTAGTTAACTAGGTCCAGCTGATGACTACACCAAGAGGTAAACAATTTCCTTCCTTTCACTTCAAGGTATACATGGAGGGAGCTCTGGAGTGGAGAATGGTCTCTGAGGCCAAGCCCACAGCTTCCACAGGTCTGGGCAAGGATGGACTATCCAGCCTTCTGCCTAGGACAGCAGGTCCCTCTTGATCGGAATATCCCTTGGAGATCTATCAAGGAGAGAAACTAGATCCATGAACCATACTCTGCCCGGCCAACGTGAGGTGATCAATGTGAGACAGACCTGGTCCCAGCGCTTGATCGTGCAAAAAGGGTTGCCTCTTAGGGAAAACCTCCTAGTTTTGAGCCACCACTGCAAGAGGCCTCATATACAGAAGGCTAAATGCTAGAAGTTACAGAAGGTACAATGCTGGACGCTGCTGCCATGAGGCCCAACTGTTTCTGAAACTGTTTTACAGTGACTGGCATAGCTTTATTTTTTCACATTTGACATTATGACTTTGATGACAGGATGACTTTAAGGAGGCCAAGACTCAAAAGGTCATTGCAAAAGAGGCTGACTGTTCAAAGAGCTCTGTGTCCAAGCACATTAATAGAGAGGCGGAAGGAAGGAAAATATGTGGTAGAAAAAAATGTACAAGCAATAGGGATAACTGCAACCTGTGAAACAAAACCTATTCAAAAATGTGGGTGAGATTCACAAATAGTGGACTGCAGCTGGAGTCAGTGCTTCAAGAACCACTCCACACAGACATATGCAGAAATGGGTTTCAGCTGTCGCATTCCTCGAGAAGAAAAGAGAGGCACACAATCCACATTGTTTATGGTCCAGTGTAAAGTTTCCACAGTCAGTGATGGTTTGGGGTGCCATGTCATATGCTGGTGTTGGTCCACTGTGTTTTCTGATGTCCAAGGTCAATGCAGGAAGTTTTAAAGATAGAAAATATGTGGGGTATTGTGAAGAGGAAGAAACGATATGCCAGACCCAACAATGCAGAAGAGCTGAAGGCCACTATCAGAGCTATACCTGGGCTCTCATAACACCTGAGCAGTGCCACAGACTGTATATATATTCTTTATTTTTTTACACTTTTGGCCTCAGGACCAAAGTGTTAGTCCAGTTCATGTGTTTGGTCCGAATATAACAATATGATGTTCTACCTGCCTGTCAACATATGCATTTTCATACGTCTGTGCACCCTGCTCGCACAGACATCACATATCACCAGGGTATTCCATGAGACAGTCGCTAAGCACAGCAAATAAACAGTAGCCACCGTTTACCGTTCCTTCTAATCTAAAACAATGAGCTTATTCTGTGTTGACCACCTTAATTAAGAGATGGTAACCTGTGACATGCTACTCGAAGATGTTCACTCCTCAGACTTGGTTTTATGAGTTTGTATTACACAATCAATGCTGAAATAAATCTACAGCAGTCAGGTGTTACAAGTCAGCGCTCTTTAAGTTGTTTACATTAATTAGTATTGCTGTTGTGCATTATTCATATGCTTTAATACATGAGGTAATTTAACAGCATCTCTTGTGATGCTTTAAAGACTCTACTCTGGATGTGTGCATTTATGGACTTTGAGATGGGGCTTTAGAGAGCACTCTGAGGGGAGGGTGGAATCTTATGCTTTCAAAGCTAGCTTGCTATTGCTACCCTCTCCTAAATTGCCTACACTAACTTTAAACTGCTGTATCACAAAGGTGTCTTTTTTATTCTTTAGGAGTATGTTGATAAAGAGCTTGTCTGTAACATGCAACAAAATGTACATACTTCTTGTTTTTTTTTTGTGGAAAATTTTAGAAATTTTGCCTTAGACAAAGTTTATATCTCAACACATCCTCACAGATTAAAAAATCAGATTAGTCTACTTTGCACACTGAATGGCAGATGAGTGCTTCAATTGTAGACAACTATACAGTGATTTAGACTCTGTCTGAATTAAATAGTTTTCTTGTGCATCATCAAAACCAATTTATACTGCTCTATGTTTTTAATATATACATACATACAAACGCACACAAATATTTTAATATTTTAATACTTTGCATTCCCTATGTACTTTCCTACTTACTATAATAATCATAAAATTATTCTATAAAACAGGAGTTTGGTCCTTGATGCTGAGGATTTCACGCCTTTCCAAAATAGCCCTATTCTAGCTGTTTTCAAAAGTCTCCTAAATCATTACACCAGTACAGTGTCGTCTAATCAGTCAGCACGTTCCTGAGATTCTGATATTATAATTTTAATAAAAAATACAATCTTTTCAGTATTCCAAGAATCTTTTTTCTCTTTTGCCCAAGGATTCAAATAATTACCAAGGGGCTACAGTGGGCAGCCATCTCGCATATCAACTCTGATTGTAAATATTTCATTACAGGAAGATATGTAGAGTGCTTTAGGCTAACTTATGAAGTGACAGGCCCAGCGAACCCACACCATCAATAAAAGCTGAAAGTTTTATTATGAACGTACAGTGATGTGGCGCAAGGGAATATTGGCTTGACGTACTCTGGAGGTCCAACTAATACTGTAAAACATGATTAACACAGTATCAGCAAAGAATTCAGGGGAAGCTAAAATATTTTGGCAGAGGCACGTTAAAAAATACACTTTATAATATTATTTTAAAAATATTATTATTTTACCGTATATGTTTATGCATATTCACTATGAATACAATGTAATTGTTATTATTTATTCATCAGGAATTTATTTACACTATCATTTCTTAGAATGGTAAAAAAAAAAAAAATCATATCAAATGCTGGATAGCACACAGTTCTGGAATTACACTGAAAAATACCATGGTTATACATGTAAAGGCACAAAATAGTGGTTTCTACAGCTGTTTATAAAGTTACATTGGTTATTTATATAAATTCTTCATACTTATATTTGAGACATGCAAGTAATTGTTTCTGAAACATCAATAACCCATTACTCGTAGCCAGTCGAAAATTCTCAACCCCTGCTCCATTCAAAAAACAGTGTTGAACCAAATAAGAGGAGATTTTGTATTCTACTGCTCTCATCCAAACTGTATGTATAATTAAAAGCTCATGCAAGCAGGTCTTGGTTTGTTTCGTTAATCAATTAAAAGCCAATGACTGTCTGCATTCAATGAATCCTTGCCATGGAACTGTGGTAGGTGTTGCAAAATATAAGAAATAAGAATGAGAAAGAAACAGAAGTGAGAGTGTGCCCGAGAGAGGGAGAGAGAGAGAGAGAGAGAGAGAGAGTGGGGGTGGGGGGACTTTTAAGATGTAAAATCAACCATCAGGGTAAACATCGCAAGTCCATCTGACAAACTCCAAATTATTAACCAGCTAGTAATAGCTTTATATTGTCATGGGATTGTATTAATCAATTTGACATTGCAATCGCATCAGTTGATCCACCATCATTATTGTGCTCTGTGTCTGTTTGTAGCTATTATTCCATGCACAATTCTCCAAATCTTTTCTCAATAGGAGACGTATACCTCCAGCAGCCTTTGGGGGAAGCACCTGGCCTGAAAACCTCCTGCCACTTGGAGTCACTCACACGCTCAAATGAACTAGTCTTAGGTGTTTCACCCAGTCGGAACCAAACCAGTGCAGAAAGATTCTCTGGAGTCTGATTGTCAATAATTATAGAAAAAAATAATAAATTTAGATTCACGTTTACGACTGGATGCCCAAACATGGCCATTTTAAATAAAACAAACTCTTGAATGGAACACGGTAATTTCACCAAACTTGACAGTGTATAGGCTCTTTATCTGGTTGCGGTAAAATAAAATAAAATAAAAAACACACAAAAACAATACTGGCACGTGTCTTCTCAAAAAACACAACCGCTGTTGGCCAGGTAAGTTCAAGCAGCTATCTGACAAGGTTAACGTGCCTGTTTTTGACTCACAGCCCTCACTAATAATAAATATAGCTGCCTCTTGCAGCTATATTTATTACTGCTACTATGTTTATTTTCCTTATTCCTTATGTTTTCTACACTACGTATTCCTGTAATTCAAGTGCTTGGTATGCTTTGACTGTATTGTAAATGTCAACAATCCTGCCAATAAAGCTTTGTAGGCTGAGATAAAGTGACAAATTGGCAGAAAAAAAAAACCAGTGAGAGAGCTTTGCATCGAGACCACATTTCCTTTCTTTTGATTCAAAGTGCAAATCAAAATAAAAGAGTATGTTTTTATTCGTCACCATCTGTTCTGTTCCACAGATCCTTGTCTTACCCTTCCCTGTTTCTCTCCCTCTCTATGTGTGCTGTGATATCACTGATATTGAAGGCCAGATGAGACCACGAAGCAGTATGAGACACAGCCATTGGTGTTTGGTGCATCACAGGAAATTAACTGTGGAGGAGTTTTGTCCCATAACAGATCAGAGAGACGGCAAAGAACATGCATGACTGACAGACAAACACGAATGACAGTCTGTTTTCTGTCCTATTCCTGTTTGACCATCTCACCTCCCCTTCCTCTTTCTCCTTCTCATTGTGTCTGCATTCACTCATCATTGCATTTTCAAACAATAGCACAGATGGCAATTTCAGGTAAAGGTCACAATAAAATCAACCTGCTGTATCTCTACATATCAGTGTTTTCTAGGATATATGGCCCTGGCTCTAAAGCTTGCAATCACAGCAGGCCTGAAAAACCATGTGAGGCTCATTCAGGCATGGTATGAGTAAGACAGCATTTTAAGGCTTCAGGGGTTTGCCTTTTCAAAAAGATTGTCCTAAAACTACTAGCCACCTCATTTAGCCAAATTTTAAGGCATCATTACAGTATAAAACATACAGTGGGTATGGAAAGTATTCAGCCCCCCTTATACTGATTGTACTGTAATAAGAATATATAGTTGCACTTTATTTTACAGTACCTGCACTTGCAGTCTGTGTAAACAGGCTCCTTATCAGACTTCTTCCCAACAGTCAAAGTAGTGTAATGTGCAGACTCATTGGAAGACCATTGGCGCCATTGGTGCCATTTGGGCAGGTCTATGGTTTCACCAGGTTCCGGTCCACTGTGCTGGTGCACGATGACATCCTAACCTCTCAGCAGCCTGGTTATGTCAACATATAACACGATATTTAACAATAAAACATACAAGAAAAAATCATGCATGGTACTCTAAAAAAAATGCTGCATGGTACTCAACTGTGAGCACAGGTCCCAATAGAGGATGTTGGGCCCTCATGTCATGTTTCTGACAGTTTAGTAAGAAACATTCACATTTGCAGCTTGCTGGAGGTTATTTTGTAGAGCTCCGGCAGTGCTCCTCCTGTTCTTCCTCACACAAAGGAGCAGATAACTGTCCTGATGCTAAGTTATTGCCCTTCTACGTCCCTGAACATCTTTCTTCGTGTAACGGCATATATATCTTCTATGCTCTTTAAACTGTGCTAGGAGACTGTGGCAAGCAGAGGGCCATGAGAATGGTGTGAGACCAGTGGCGTGATTGATTATTAGTGTCACCCTGTGAGCGGCACTGGCTTTGTATCTCATGGAGGAGAGGAAGCATTAAAGGAGGAGTGACGACAGTGAAGGGTGTGAGAGGACCAGCCTTGTACATTGTGTTGTGTGTGGGGGGCAGTCGTCCATGTTATTGTTTATTTTATCATTAATGTTTTTGAATGTTCGCCGGTTCCCGCCTCCTCCTTCCGCGAACATCATATAGCCTTACAGAGACACACCAAACGTCCTTGCGATGGTACATATAGATGTGCCATCCTGGAGGCCCAGGACAGCCTGTGCAACCTGATTGGATTGCAGGTTGTCTTGCTGTTGCCCCAGTACACCTGTTGTTCACTTTTATTTGCACCAAAGCAATTGAAACTGATTCACAATTACTTATGGCTTCTAATTGGACAGATTGAGATTCCTGAAGTTTACTTAACTTGGTGTTATACTGTCATGATCTAGTGTTCCCTTATTTATTTTTTTAACAAGTCAAATCCCTATGTGTTGGTAGCTGTTCATGCGCAGTATTTCTCCTCAGTCACTTCTGGTTCTGTTTTGGTATGGTAGCTGCCTATGTAGACAATAGATATGATGCAGCTCATTTGGTTCAGTTTCTGTTCCTGAATGGTTTCAGGAGCTGGTGATGTATAGCTCTACACTACACTGCAGGTGTGTGTGGCTGATATTCTTCAATTTCTGAGTGACAGCTGTGCAGATCCGTTATAGCTGTTAGAGCCATGACAGTGGGAAACAGCAGTAGAGAAAGAAGAAATATTTGCCCTGTTAGCAGAAAGTACAAGTGAGATTTTGCTTGGGCAACTAACTTAAGCTTGTTTTTCAATGTCTATTTTTAAATTTATGTTACCATGCTTCCAAAAATGCATTTTGGCTACTTCTGAATGGCCATCGATGGAGATAGATGCTATGTGGAAGCACATCAGATCATTGGACTAATTAGAAACAATGTCTAAACTGCTTTACACCCTCATTTCATGGTTAATTGCAATTAGACCACTTATCCAATTGAATGAGCTCTTCAAAGTGCATAGCTGACCCTTTTGAGACTGTATGACATCTTTAGGGGTTGAATAAAAAAGGCAGCTTAGACCGGAAATGAAAGAATAGCTTTCATTTAAATTGCCTTCCTTCTTCTTGTCTCTCTGTCCATTTGTCTCGCAATAAAACACTCTAGCTTTTAAAAATCGAGGTTTTGGTATACAGTTATCGTTTAGAATGGTTAATCGTTGAAAATAAGCAATCAGTTTTGTGTCTTTGATTTGGTGGGAGCTGCAGCATAACTCATTCATTTGCGCTCATCTTCCAAGTGACAATGGAGGAAATTGGTGAACAGATTGATGTCAACAGGGTACACGTTTTTTAAAGAACAACAAACCCCAGGAAGACATGCCAAATCAATTCGGAAACATTGCTTCATTTCTTTCTCTCACTTGTCAGGGTCTCACACCTTGTTTTTATGACTGATTTACATGACTCTTGCATCATTGACGCGCGGCAGGCGCACACTGAATGTGATGCCGATAATAATCGAGCCAATGTCCTGTGAATGACAATAGCAAAAGATGGACTGTGATCAGAGAGATTTTCCCTGTTTGTTATGGAATCCGTGTGCCGTAGGCTGATTTTCAAATGGCATACTGCAGGCTCCATCTGCCAGAGAGACAAAAGGACTGGCACCATTTTCATTCTCTGGTCGGGCTGTTAACTTGTCACGGGCAAAGCTGTCTTACAGAAACAAGAGGATGGTGGAGGGGAGGGAAGCATCCAGCAGTGTTAAAAGCAATTGCAGGTGGAAGAGATCTTAGAAAAGGGCGCCTGAGATGATAACAGTGCAGTTTAAGCTACATTTGACGTGCGTGTGTGGGAATGCTTGTTAATTTAAAGCTTTCTGATGGCTTGTTCTTCCAGCAGGGTTCACGGTGTTTAGATGATGTTCCCACGCTAAGTGCCTGCATATTAATGTTAGGTATAAAAGTGCAGGAGAATATGAAGGAGAAGATGTCAGAGCCACATTGAAGACCCTGCTGAGAGAAAAATATGGAAAATTGCAAAATCCTTCAGGTGGGTGAGAAATTAGCTGATATCTTAAACGTGTTCCTTGCATTTGGGCACATAGAGCTGTGTGCTCTTTGTAATACCATTATGTGGGGGAATACAAATGTTTATGTGCATTTAAAGATGGCCTGAAACTACTGAAATCCTAACGTTTTTAGTTACGTTAGCTGAATTTCAATTATCATCATGATCCAAAATGTGTCAGAACAGGTGCATCAAGTACATGTAGCATTCTCTGTCTTAGTGCTATTGTGATGGCATGATGGCAACATTTACATATTTGGCAGACGCCTTTATCCAAAGTGACTTAAGCGGTTTTCACACATGTTGGTGCAGCCTCAGAGCTCACCAGATCACATTGTATACATTTCTGCTGGTTCGGTTTGTGTTCACAAATGTTGTGTTTACCCCAAACGCTAAACCATACGCCATGTGACAGCTGTCAGAGCTGTCATTGGTCACTAACAGCACTGACCCCTATGACCTCCCACACGTCCATGACAACCGGCTTGACCTAAAGAGCTAACAAAATATGGAGATGGACAAAGCACGTTTGTTGACCGTTGTGCTGGAAATTTGTTTTAATATAATTTTTATTGAGTGCATCGGGTATTTTGATGTGCTCTGCGCAAAAGTGCTCGTGTCAATTAGTGTTCTATTAATAAACTATTACTATTCGCGCGTGTGTGTTTGTATACAGCCGCATGTGCTGTGAAAATCGCATCATTGAAGCATCAACTACTTCCGGTTCAAGGAGCCGTCAATCAAAATGGCACACGCCAATGAGAGCGAACCTTGTTAAGCCCCGCCCACACGTTAGGTTTGAGTCAGAAAGACGAACGTAAATTTGAGAATCGTAAACGAAAACTTTGAAAGCCAACACGAAAACTCTGGCAGCGAAACCGCAGTTTAGGGAACTGTCAACAAAGAATGCAGTTTATTCGAAGACGATGTTAATTATTTTGGTGTATGGAATTACAGATGTTAATTTTTTTGGTGTGAAGTTAGCTTTTTTCATTTGCGGAGAGTATTTTTGTTCGTTTTCACTAATATTTCGTTCAATATTAATGGCACCAAAAAAATTCCATACGTTTGCTGAAGTTTGTTTGTGGAGAACAGCTGTGTATTACAATATAATCAATTACAATTACAATTAATAATTCATATATTATCACTAAAATACAACACAACCCCTCATGACGGAAGCTCAGTGGCTCAAAAAAGAGAAGAACTTCCTGTAATTGATTCGGCCCGAGATCAGGCAGCTTTCACAACACAGACGGACTGCACCAGAATTCGGCGACCGCTGTACTGAGACCACCCGTTTAGAGCGGTCTCAGTGTGGTCGTTTAGTGTGCACCAGCGGCTGTTGTGTTCACACTGATTCAAACGATCTTTACTTGGGCCAGAAGCTCCTTTGGGCTGACCTAAACAGTGCCAGTGAGACATGTACACCCTACATTGCAACCCTACATTGCATCAAGGTACACATTGACATAATAATCTGTTCTAATCAGCAACAGTTTTGTTAATTTTATTATTATTATTTTTAGCACAGACATTTGCAGGTAACTCTTTCACCACCTTGAGGTTACGTACGACTCCATTACATTACAGGAACATTTAATAGAGTGCTGCAGGGATGCCATTTTGTTGTTGGCCAAAACATGGAGATTAGCATTTTAGCACTTCTGGTTCCATCATCAGTGGGATTTTTGAATGGGTTTTTGGCTAAAGCTCAATATATCTTAACATTTTTATTCTATGACATAAAATACATGTCACAAAACTGTTACGTTTGGACTTTTAGTTTGTTTATCTTCAGTCACATGTTTCCTTTGTTCTTTTTTTCCCTCCTCTATTTAGTCACTACGGTTAACGATTATGATTATTCATTCTGTTCAGCTGTGTGATTATAAATTACCCTCATTTGCGTTACTATTTAAGTTGCAGCTTTTTCAGTGTTCATTTGTCTGGTCACATGTATGTTGCAGTTGTGTTTTTATTTGTCTGCCTTATTGGCATTATTAATTTTGAACCTGATCTTCTTTCTGTGCTTACTACATTCAGTTGTTACACTAACACAATTCAAATATTTCTGAAGGGTCATGTGATTGGACTAATGATGCTGAAAATTCATCTTTGCTATGACAGGAAAAATTGCATTTTAAAATGTGTTCAAATAGGAAACAATTTTAACTGTAACGTTTCACCATTTCATTTTTCATTATTTTATTTTTTTAAACAAACAAAGAAAAAAACGATTCTACTTTGGTGAACATAAGTCTTCTTTCAAAAACATTAAGAAATCTTACCAATTCCAAACTTGAGAGAGAGAGAGAGAGAGAGAGAGAGAGAGAGATGGCTGTTGATCAGGAAATATTAGAGTTGAGGAGTGTTGACTCATTTACATCAGAACAAAACAGGCAGCAGCTTGACAGCAAGAAAGGGACATCTGCCCTCATATGTAGACTGATATTTCCCTCTGTGAGAACAGACTTCAGTCAAAGAGAAATGAGTTTCTGTTTTCATGTGCCTCGGAGGGGGTGGAGTAGTTTTCATCCAACAGAAGTGTGATTATATCACTGAAACTTCTGATATTACTTTTGCTTATTGAGTTCTGTTCCATATGAGCGCTAAAACGAGCTGTTATGCCCCTTTGCCTTAATCAAAGTTCTCCGCTGACTCACCACAAAATACGCATCTTTCGAAGTTTTATCAAACCTCAGGAGTACAGGAACATGCATACAACTCCTCTCCCCTCCTTTTCATTAAACAAATAAACCACAAAACACAATCAAACATAAACTAAAGAGCATAAACAAATATCTATACATCCATTCATCCATCAATCCTTTGTGTTGTTTTAAAAGCACTCAGATACTATGGAACTGTGTTAGCTAAACAAGATGAGTATTACCATACTGACTCCTCTCATCCATCATGGCCGTCTCATCCAATCAGAGAGCAGGATCTCAGATTGATCTGCCTTATAAACATTTAGGAGTTTCACTCTTTCTCTTGGTTTCACGTTTACTCAGGGCTCTATTAGAACAGTAAATGTCACCCCAGTTTTGCATTGCCAGAGGTCACCTACACACAATAGTAATTCTAGAGGAAAGAAAAATGCAAATAAAGTAATGCAGAGTAATACAAAACAAACCTGATGGTCGCTTACTTTACATGGTTAATTCATTGCCATTACCTGGTTGAAACTTTTTATAAATAGACGATCAGATGATTGTGAAAAATCTTGTTTCAACCTGGTAAATATTGAATAATACTATTAGAGTTGGTAGAACACTGTAGAACAGCAAGAAATCCGCTGCCCATAATAATAAAAAACAACAACACCAAAGAGCAATAGTTTTTAGCTTTATATTTTAAGACCCATTTGTGCTATGTAACTATTGACTTACAAGAAACTCTGATTAACTAATTTAGTAAGTAATAGCTCTCAGTTCAATGAGGTAGTTCAGTAACTACTATTTTTTACACCCCAAAAAAACTACTAAGAACTTGGTTAGGCTCTGTGTTGGTTCAGTTTTCAGTCGGTTTTGCTTTCTATCTGTAATTATTTCAGTGTTCCCCTGTCCTCTGTCCATCTGCCTCCTTGGTTACTCATTTATTTGAGTTCAGGTCAGGCGAGTCTTGTTAATTAGTCTTGTTAGTTCCTCAGTTTGCAGTCTATTTAAGCCCTGTGTCTAGTTCCCTGCGTTTTCCCTGGTTGTTTTTGAGAAAACCTGAGTGTACCTTTTGTTTGTTAAACTTTGTATTGAAGAAAGACTGCTGCACTTAGATTCACTTTCATTTTAACATTCAACCTGAGGTGTGACATTACTATACCCGAGTACTTTATACTACAGTGGAATCCGGTTATGTCGACGGCCTCGGGGGTTGCAAAAAAGCATCGAGATAACCAACAGCCAATATGGCTATTTATTTGATGAAGCAATCGGCATGCTATAAATATATATACAGTAGTACCTCAAGATACGAAAGGCTCAACTTACGAAAAATCCAAGTTACGAAAGCAAAGACAAAAATTTTTACTGCTCTACATACGAAAAATATTCAAGATACGAAAGGTTTCTGAAAGTCCGAGATTCGCCCCATAACAATTTTGAAACTCCATCTTAGTTATAGTAACTCGCCACCATCCTCCTGCTCTCCCATTGGTTCCTGATGCTAGCCAAGCCATGAGATCCTTCTCTCTAATTGGACAGCATCCCTCCCTTCATGCATCTTCTATACGTACGTGCTGGCGTGCTTTAGCTCAGCCACTCCGCACCCGAAACTTTACATTTTTTATGTGTTTTCGTAAAGTTAAGTGTACGTACGTAAGTTATCTGCCATTTGTCCTCCTCCTCCTCTGCCGCCACTTTCGGAGATAGCCTCACTCGAAAGGTAAGCTTCGACATTTTACGTTATTTCATTGTTTATAGGTCAATTTAGCTTTATTATGAAATTTAATGGGGTGTTTTTGGAGGGCTTGGAACGGATTAGCCATTTTACATGTAAAATGTGTTCCAAGATACGAAAAACTCATTATACGAAGGCCGCCTCGGAACGGATTAATTTCGTATCTCGAGGTACTACTGTATATGTGTGTGTGTGGTGTGTTCCAGGTTTGGGAGTTTCCACATTAAAACTGGACATGTACGCATTTAATTCTTTGTTTATGTCATATACACCTACATAGTGCAGATTTGGATAAATATCAGCCATGTTTGCTCACCAGCTCATTTGATTTGCACTGCCTTTGGTGGCTTGTGCAACAGATCGATAGTATGTATGTGACTTCAAAAGTATAAACACCCCCTCATAAAACTGACACCTTAGTTTGATGTGTGACACCTCTGTCATCCTCGCTGACTGATGTCTTTCATCACACACGCCGATGCTCTGATATCCACATCCTGTTTTCATATTGAACCTGTCTTAACAGATCCCTTTGATGGATGACGGCAAATAAAACGGATAGAGTTCAGCACTGGCTCGCCTTGCGAGTTATATCCATCCCTACTCCATTTCCTCTAATTAAGCCAAAGGAGATATTAAACACACTTCTTTTGACTTGATAGAGAGCAAACAGTTTGTATTTGTTAAAAGCAGCTTGTTAAAATAATGCATGGGTGGATTATCGCAACTTCAACAAAGCTCTGTTGGACGGCAAGATGTTACCACTTCACACGCAACATGCAGCTTCACCGGCCCATCGTTTTTATTTATTTTACTAATATGTCATCAATATGCAGAGCCACACGGTATTTGAGCCATCTGTAAAGCCGTCGGAAAATCCCCCGAATCATCTTTACCAAATACAGTAACCTGCTGGAGCTGCATGCATTTACAGCATTGGCATCGTTCCATAGCAGGAGATAGCAGGAGAGGAATGTATGTATTTTCAGCTAGAGCATGGATGAATTTTCATGAACGGATTTGGCTTTCGTTTTCATACACATTACCTACATACAGTGAATGGTGTGCAATGATTTTTTTGAATGCTTACAAAATCAGGTGTGCTCCATACAGAGATCTGATCTTGCCATCATCAAGTCCATCTGTGATTACATGAAGAAACAGAAAAAACTGAGACAGACCAAATCCAGAAGAATGTCTCAAAGACACCTGAAGAAATCTACCGGTACAGCTAGCTGAAAAACAATGTGCTAGTGTACCCAGGACAAAATATGCTTAAAATTCAAACTGGTCAAACCAAGTTTTAGTGCCTAAAACTAAAACCAAGTTTTCGTTTTAGTGCCTAAAACTTTTCACAGTACTACAGCTTAGGATGTGTGTATGTATATGTGTGTGTGTGTATATATACAGTGGAATATGGTTATGTCGACGGCCCCGGGGGTTGCAAAAAAGCATTGAGATAACCGTTTAGCGAGATAACCAACAGCCAATATGGCGATTTATCTGATGAAGCGATCGGCATGCTATAAAAATGTACATACACTGTAAATGTTTGCTAACAACAAAAGGCATATGTGCACCAACTAACAGCAGAGATTTACCAGTATACAATAAAAAACACCTTCCATTCTCGATACAAACCTTTAATTATATTCTCCAACATTGCAAACAGAATTTCGCTCACAGAAAACATATTTGTGAGGTCATCACACTGTACTAGATTGCATACTTTCTTGCATTCTTGCCTGTCTAATGTGCTTTCTCAACAAATTTGGCTTCGTCCCGTCTTTTAACAACCTTGGCTCTCCAATCCGCAGTGGCGCTGAGCAGACCGCGTGTTAGAACAGAAACAGGGATGTGTTTGTGTGTGTGTCATCCCGTGCTGCCATGGTGTAATCAGCCAGCGGCGTCTTCCCGCACATGCGCGATTCATTTGCACGTGGAGGAGTGAACATCTCCTGCTCTGCCTGCATCTGGGAGGATCTGCTGCACGAGGACCGGGCCGCCTGTGAGTGTTTTGGGATGGGGATGCGGCAGCACTTGCTGCTCCTTGAGAAGAGTAAGAACGATATGTGCTTTCACTTCAGAGAGTCTCCAAAAGTCTCCAATAACTCCAGATAAAGTCGTTAGATTTGTCGCTAGTCACTTTTTTGAAAATTTGTGCTAGAGTGGTCTGAAAACTTGCTAAATATAGTGACAAAGGCGCTAAGTTGGCAACACTGATCGCGATCCATATGCAACGTGAACTCAGCGCATACGCAGTGAACTCTCAGTCATGAGATAACCATTTGAAGTGGAAAACTTGTTCCTCTTTTGTGCTCAAGATATTAGATTTCGGCAACGTAAAAGAATCGACATAACCCACAAGAAAATGCTTAGACAAATAGGGACTTTGGCGGTTCCACTTCAAAAACGACATAATAGGATTAGCGAGTTAACCGTGAGTCAAGGTAAGTGAACTCCACTGTATATACATACATTAACTCATCATTTAAGTTTGCAAGGACTTCCTGGTTTCACTTTGCTTTTGACTTACTTTACAGCACACCTGTCTATGACACAAGTGTTGGTTTGTCAGAAGAGGCTTAGGTTGTCAACCATGTTAACTGTGCTGCGCTGGGCAGAGGCTGGGTCAAACGTTATGGTCCTGTGATGGGAGAAAGAAGGATCAGTGTAAATCTCAGAATCCTGATTACCTAAAACTCATGGATTATTTGTTGTAAAAGCTCACTGCGTGTGTCGTCCCTCTCTCTCTCTCCTCATCTCTGTGCATGTGTGTGTGTTGATAGACAGGTGCGTACTTGGCAGGGTCAAGAGTTTGAGGCAGCCCAGGTGTGGGTTCAGTGATGCATGTGCTCCTATGAGAGTTCACACTCAGGGCTTCAGAGGCTACTAAGGCTAACACAGCGCTCTAGCCTTTGCTTTGTTGTTTGTTGACTGTTTACAGTTTTTTCCCAACATCAAACTCTCCAACACATCCCCCTTGATAATATCCTTTCCTCACAATCCTCTTATCTGTGAATAAGCATGTTGAAATGGAAGCCATTAGAAAACCATAGACGATTAGAGAATAAGGAGTATTTTTAATTAGCAGTAGTTATGTTTACATGCACTAATTTTCATCAATAGATGATTCTAAAGTGCATTAAATGTATTTCAAACAAAACTTATAATGCATGCGGATTTACTAGAACTAGACGCTACCATAAGTATAATTGGCTGCATATACCGATTTGTTTTGTGCACTTCCCTCACTAACTTCCAACCATCTTGTTCACTCGGATGCATGTCATTTCTTACATTGCACAAGTGTCCACTACTGGTAGAACCCTTGAAATGTGTTTACAAAGTGTTTATCAAATGGTTAGATTTTTAAACATTTTCTAAATGTAATTATGATATATTACATAAAAAAATACTTGTAATCATACAATTGCTTTTCTATTGATTATATGATCACATTGCATTCTAGTATATATATTCAACATTTTTTATTGTATAAAACCCTACTCTGAACCCAGCACCTGAAAAACAGATTGATTGTTATTTGAATCAGTCAGTGAATCAGTATTGCTGTCTATGGAAAGCTTTTGTCTTTCAAATACATTCAAATGTATAAGTTCTTTTGAATGTATATGAAATGAATTTCATATTTACATGGAATCCTGAGAATGCAATTCACTTTAACTTAAAATAGTTTAGAAATATTTGTTTACACATTTACAAGTTAAAAGTAGGACTGTTTTTTTTGTAGTTGATGAATATTTTGCCCAACCAGAAGAGCCACAGGTGCTAGGAAGTGTCTTGCTTATCAGTGACTATGTTATTTTTCAATCCACGCATTTGTTTAAAAAATGTCAGAATGCCTCTGATAAAAAATAAATAAATCCAATTGTTTCAATGGAATTGTTCTCTTTTTCTGACAATTGGTTATTGTCATACAAAAAAAGAACCAAAACAAACAAAAATTTATTGAAAAATGTAACATTAAGGTGTGTGATGTTTTCTGTGATTGAGTTGGCTAGGTGAATACATTTATTCTGCATTATAAAGCAGTGGTATAGCTTATAGCCTGTATGCAGTCAATGCCTGCGGGATAAACAGACACAAAAACCCTGCAAGCCAAGAAAAGCGCTTCTGCTCCGGAGGAGAGAGAGTAAAAATGAGAAAAGGTTATTTTCTATGAAAAATACAACATAATTAGTTACTTTTTTTTAGTAACACAGTATATCATTGCATTACTTTTAAAGGTAATGCCCTGCAACACGGTTAATTAGTGCACTTATAACTCACATACCCGTCAGTACCGTGACAGACTCAGTGAGTCACCTAAAAGCGAGACCCTGCCAGAGTCGATCATATTTTTCAGTGCATTGTATGACTGACATTTCCCTCGAAGCTCCTTGTCACAGAATTTTTTTTCAAGTGTGAGACTCTTTATTAGGATGGAGGGGTATTAAAACCCTTGACAGAACCCAAAGAGAAGTAAGGGGACAGAGAGGAAGGAGAGAAGAGCCCCTCATTTCACAGACCCGAGACTCAGAAAGATCAGAAAGGGCCCTTTGGGCAGATTAAAAATTCATGATCTATTCTGAAGCGGAGAAACAGAAGAGAAACTGAATGCAGTTGTGGAGAATGCTGACTCTTCGGCTGAAATGGAGCATGTCTTTCATCAGATCTAATGAAGACCCAGAGGGAGAAAGCTGAGAGAGTTGGAAAGAGGCAGGTTTATAAAGGTCTGGGACATTCCTACATATCAACACAGCTCAGCTGAAGTAATCATCAAGTATGAGTCCAGTGCTATGCTGGCTTCCTGTTTGTCTCCATCCCTTCCTGAGCTCACATTCTAAGGCTCTGCTCCAAGCCTCACTGTCTACTGTCTTACATGGGTAGCTTCCTTATAAGACAGCATCCTGACTGTTTTGAAGTGCTCTTCAAAGGCAAATAATTCATAGGCCACACAAATTGCACTCCTCTTTTGTAGTACATGAGAGATTTGCAGTATGCTCACAGCTGATTTAAAATAACTCACCTAAAAATAAAAATTCTGACATTTATTCTTACATATAACCGTCCTCTTTCAAACTTGTTTGTGTCAGGTTGGGTTAAGGGATGTAACGAGGACTCAATAATGCAATGAGAATGGGGTTCTTATTGTAATTAAACAAAAATAAAAACTGAACAAAAACCATCCCGAGGGGGAAAAACAAGACTAGAACATGAACACGAACAAGACTAGACTTGACTTGACTAGAAATTCGAGACAGGATACAAGGAAAACACAACCATACAACGACGAGAAACCAGCACAAGATAGCAAACACAGGGAGAATAAATACACACGGGAGGGTTGGTAATTGGTTGTAAACAGCTGGGGCAAATCAAAGTTAAGCAGGGAAACAAGGTGGGAGGGTTACACATTGACGAGACATGAACATGCAGCCAATGTGGAAGCGCATCGCTGAATATTCACAAAAACACAAAGACAGCGCGCAACTGGTGAAAACCAAACTGCACGCGACATGAAAACACAACATGAAATCATGCGGCTGATATAAACAAACCACGTGCTCACAACACTGCGCACAGACCCGAGAGAATGCGGCTTGAGCAGAGCTTGAACCGCGCCCACTCACAAAACATAGAGCGCGCGAGCCGAGTGGTTCCTCATTTTCGCGCGCTCTATGTTTTGTGAGTGGGCGCGGTTCAAGCTCATTACAAGAAAAAACACACGGGTCATCAATGTCCGAACCCCGACACAAACCGAAACTAGACAAGACCGTCTGGGAATCGGACACTATAACCCGCGCACAAGACGTTACACAGACAAGAGTGCACGCGACTCGAACACTCAAAGCCGCGCGCACACACACAAAACTCGAGACATTACGGTAGTGTCAAGCTCTGCCACAACATCAAGAAATTACTAGACCGAATATGGCAGAACCCTGACAGGATGACTTTTATTCTTTTGTCAAAAACAATCAAAGATATTTTGAAGAATGTTTCAGCTGTTTTAGATCCAAAGTGACACTAAACCCCACTGACATTTCATTGGATGGAGGAAGAAGAAAACAATTGGGGGGGACTATCTCTTTAGCGACTCTAATGAGCACACAAAACCTCAAATTTTGCGAGAATTTTTATTTTATTTTATTCCATGATAGTTTGAATTAAATTATATTGAATAGCATACTGAATAAATAAAAAACTGAGCTTATCACAATGCATTCTGGGAGTGCATTATACATGGAGGATGTACATGTATGTGATGCTGCCATACAATATTGATTACATTGTACAATGAAGCAAAATTTAAGATTGTTTTTCAAAGTTTCTTTTGCTCAATAAGGCTGAATTTATTTAATCAAAAATAAAGTACAAACAGTAATATTGTAAAATAACATTACAATTAGCATCATCATGCTAATGATAATTAGCATTATTATTACTCCAGTCTTTAGTGTCACATGATCTATCAAAAATCATTCTAATGTGATGATTTACTGCTCAAGAAACATTTCTTGTATTAATCAATGTTGAAAACGGTGAACATTTGTTTGTGGATAGCAATCACTAAGTTTAAGTAGTCTATATTGTCTGTGGAAGGTGTAGGGCCAGAAAATGTTCATCCAATACAACTGCATTTGGTCTGAAAGCAATGATATGATGTTCTACCTGCCTGTCAACATATGTATTTCCATACTTCCACGCACCCTGCTCACACAGACATTGCATGTTGTCAGCGCGTTCCATGAGGCTCTGCAGAGTTGTTGACACCAAGACACCAAGCACCACAAAGAAAAAGCAGCCACCTTTTACAGTTCCTCCTGAACCAAAACAATGAGCTTATGCTGCGTTCACCATGTTATAACCTTAATTACAACCTGTGATGTTCTACCCAGAGCATTTCACCTCCTCAGACCCGGATTGAGACGGATGCAGCTACCAAAACTGGGGATGTTTGATCATTCCAGGTAACTCTTCTCTAATAACTATGGACTACAACACACTGGTTTTACAGGAAGGTAATTGATGGTTCAAGAGGAATAACTGTCATTTGTTTAATTGTCTATCTTTATAACACTCTACAGCTGGTCAACTCTTTCCAGCGGAAAAACAATCAGGCTGCTGAGAGCGGAGACAGCAGTCCCTTCTGTGACAACCTCTTCCATTCCTCCACTGAGACACAGACGTGTGGGAGAAGAAGAGCAGAATAATAAACCATGTGGACACCCGCCTGTCAAAAGCCATCACACAAACAGAAGCTTGGCGCTTCTGTTTTGGATCAGCAGGCGAGTCAAAGAGCTTGTGTCCCCTGTGAAACACTCAACCCACCACATCCACTGCCTCCAAAACCCCGTCCCCAAAACTCTCTCACAGCACCCACTCAGTCTGACAGAGTCAGTCAGAGAACAGATGGAAGAGCGCCAATCGTAAAATAATAACATAGTTAACAGGTTTATTAAATTTTGTCAGGCACATTTAATGTTTGACCTTTAGCAGCTAGTGATGTGTTCCTTGAAATCTAATAACATAGGAAGGAAACGAGTTCACACAGCCTACACAGAGCAGATTCGGCAGAAACCACAAATACAGAGTTTGTGAATTAGTCAATTATCTCTTTGTCTCATCCAAGGGTGTAAAAATCATTACAGCTGCTTTCCTATTTTAGAAAATGCTTAATTTGCTAAATCAGTTACTGGGGATTTTTTAATTTGGCTGTGAAAGAAAATCTGCAAAAACAAAACAATGACTTAAAAAGGATCAGTTTGCCCAAAATTAGGGTTACTTTGGAAATGTTGGGTTCCAATTACAAGTTCCCCTATTTAAAATGTAATAGGTAGTTTAACTATTTCAATTATTGTATTAAAGTAATGTAACTGATTATATTTGATTACAATACAAAATTTAGTTTTTAACTGTTAATCAATCAACCACAGAGGGTTAAACCTTATAGTAATACTCAACACTGATTACTATCAGACTTTAAATATCATTCAACGCTTGAATTATGAGTATAATCATTTAATTTTAAAGCACAGACACCATAAAATCAGACTTTTTAAACAAATTTTCAATTTCCAGCACTGGAACGTATTTTTATAACTCGCCATGGTGGCAACTCTCAGACAGGTTGTAGCCTAAAGCTTTCAGAGGCAATGTGGATTGATGTACTTGACAGACGTGGTGTGCTGCAAATTCATACAAAAGAGCCAATGAAAAGCATCAGAATAGCATTCCTTGATTAAAATGTGTTTAAATGGAAGGAGGCATCATGCACGGCAAAGACAGGCAAAGCCACACATTCATATCATTCAACAAATCCTAGCTTTTTACAGAAAATGTTCAGATGCAACCCCCTTTGTAAAACTAGTGAAGAGAGGAAAGACCAGGTCATACCTGGTTAGGATGTGGTGTCAGGTTGAAGATGTTGTGGGCCATCTGCTGCACTTTCAGGCTTGGGTGCATCTAACAGCAGCTGAGCATAGTACAGTCAAGAAGTGAATCAGTGATAGGCAGAGATCTTTAGCACTAGATTGGCAGGTCTGGATTAAGTTCTCTGAGGTAGACGTCTAAGGGAATGAGCCGCAGACCTCCTCCCCGCCTGAGAGAAGAAAAAAACAGTGAGCTGTTCCTGCAGGCTGATAAATGCTGTACTTTAACCCTCTTTAGCTTACAGTGGACATAGGGCTGACATATCCCATTACAGTTTAGACCGCTGTTGTGACTTTCTCGCTCTTTTTTCTGCAATTAACCCTTTCAATTAGAGATTCACATTTAGCCTCTTTATGTAATTCTACATATATAAATTAACCAACTAGCTAAAAACAAGAAAGAACATGGTCATAATCATCCTAATTTAAGAGATCTAAGTGTATAAATGTATAAAACGAAGTCTTAAAATAAAGTCTTACTGTGTAAATGTACATATAACATATAAATCTCAAAATTACCTGGTGGATGATGGGAGGGGTTGGAGCGCTTATTGACACAAGTGAGCTGTGCTGATTTTACAATAGTGAGTGCCATTCTAAAGCAAACCCACAGATTTTTCTTCAGTGTCATTCAGAGATTTCTGCTTTGTCCCCACGCAGATTTATAGTCACTGAAATCCACCGCTTGAAGCAAACACTAGAGCTCTGCTGCAAAGACAGCATGAATTTCCAGAATGTTTTTTAATTCCTGCTGGTTAAGAAGCACACAACATATGCATGGATCTGGATGGACAAATGCAATTGTTCTGTCTGGCCAAGGGTCAGGTTACCCTCGGGTCTGTGGATATGTGTGGAACAAGACCGGTCTAACCTCACGGTTCCATCTTTGAGCTTTGCAATGATGTCAGCGAGTTGAGAAGGGAGGGCATCACCGCAGAGGAGTCAGTGCGGGGTGACAGCCGAGATGTGTGTGCCTGACCTTGGCGCTTCTTTGGCTTTCCTTATAAAGGGGAAAAGACAAAGGAGTCTTTTGCTGAGGTCTAATTAGCTAAGCTGAGGAAGGCCCTCGCCTGCGCAGCACTCCCATTTTCCACCTCATTTTCTGTGGGAAAATATTTTATTGATTTTTGGAGAAGAAACAGAGAGGAAGCTGCGGTGAGAGCGAGCTCGGAACGGGATTAGAAGCAGTCGGGGGTCTGCGTGCGCAATGGACCCCCCTCCTCAACGCCTGGGGAGATCTGCCAATTAGAGACCTTGATCCCTTGCCCATCATAGTCGACTTCTCTCACACCCTGGTTCGGTTTGACGTTCAGCCATGCCAAATTCTGTTTTTCTGCTCAGCAGAGGGTGAAGGCACAAGGCTTTCTATTAAAAAGTAATCAATACTAAAACTCCCTTATTGTTTGCGCTGGCAAACTGGCAAACAAATAAACAGATGATAACGCTTCGACAGTCGAAGGAGAGCTCATTTGTTCATTATTAAAATAGCTAAAATCCATGTGTTGAGAGCCAAATATTTGGCCACTTTTCATGCGGTTTACAAACTGAGATAATCCCTCACGCTCTTGTTTACTGCTAAACGATCACTTGGCATACATTGCACAAAAGCCGCCTCGTTCTTTGCATCACCTGATGTAAAGTGCAGGCTGATTTTTAATCAGGACTATTTCATGTGTGTCGGCATCGGAATCAGAAAGCTGTCGCGTTGGCTTTGTCTCTCAGTAATCACTTATTTTCTCAATGACAAACGACAGGCCACGCTGTGCCAACTGCCACCATATTCCCCAAGAGACAACACAAAAAATGGCCGAACGGCCTCTCTTTCTCTCTCTCTCTCTGCAGGAAATTACATTGTCGACATACAAGTGCCAACTTCTCCCCTGAAATGATTATTTCTACCTCACAGAAGATTGCTTTAGTAATTATACGTATCATAATTAAATTTCTTCAAGTCCTGTGAGAGCTTAAATCTCATTCGGCCCAGGTTTAGAGTTTTAGCTCTTCCGTTGAAACTACAAGATTCTTTATATGACATTGTATATACATCTGCTTGACTAGTTCTGTGACCATTCTTTTTCCCTAAAAATCATTGGAAAGGGCTAAAGTTTTATCATACAATATTAAATTGTTGTGGTAATTTCTTAAACGGTAAAAACGATAATTTCTTAATATTTGACAAAACATTTGTATGCATCTACTGAGAAAGAAAAAACCTCCTGTACAAGAGAAAAACTAACATTTGCATATATTTAGTATTTAGTAGTGGTGTGTTTCAGATTTTCAACCAAAATAGGTTGTGTGTGTGTATATATATATATATATATATATATATATATCATCTAGCTCTAGCATCATTGACAGTAATCAATGTGATCATAACAGTAAACTTGTGATTTTCAATTCTATGTGAACAGCTACATAATCTGAATCCATGCTAAACAAGATTAAATAGGATTTGTCTGGATAAATCTGGGCTATTCTCTTATTTCCAGAGGTATAGTAATCACTTAAGCCACAGTAAATATGCAGTGAGTAAAGAAAAAAAACGAAAAAAAAAAAAAACGGAAGTAAAGGTCAATGTGCTGGTCCTGTTTCTTCTAACGGCATTGGGTACCGAAACAGACTATACTTGCAGCAGTCATGCGCATGCTGGGATGTATAATTATAGAGTCACAGTCTGATGATTAAAATCATGATGAGGTTTCAGGCAGGAGGCTGAGAGCAGAGCAACAAACTCTGGAGCGAAGTTGCCTACAGTAAACACACACACTCACAATTATAGAACATGCTCAATTGCATGATACTGCTCAAACACAGATATAAACATGCTGCACACAATTAGTAACTGGTGAAATGCAAACACAGACCAAAGTGAAAACTTAGAAAAACATTAAATTACAAAGTTCACTGAGCATGAAACTGTTTTAAACTGTTTTGAAATTGTTTAAAAATATTATTATTATTAAAAGTTGTTTTACTGGCGACAGAATCATTTCCAACCATCAACCAACCTAAAATTTGAAAATGAATTACGAATTTCTGACACAGATCGCAGCGGGTGCACAGAATAGCTGCAATCTATTAACGGTTAAATTCATCTCGTCATCACCTCTACTTTGGATGACGAGATCAAGTCGATGTACTGGGTCTAGGTGAACTTTATACAGCCCTTGGGCCTCCCAGATATGTTTGGGCTGTAGTGGACTGGAAGGAGTTCATCTTCCGATGTCTGGAGAGCTTCGTACCCTGATCCGGCACCCAGCCAGAACCAGAGCCCAACCCACCACCACATTCGACCACGGAGACATCGCAAGAGCCCCCAACAGATGGAGAGCTACCACCTTCCGCAACACTTCAGCCAGAGCCCAAGAAGAGTACAGAGCTGACCCTCGCTCCAGAAGAGGAGCTCCAGAGTGAGTCTGACTAGGGGTGTGAGCACACAACACCAGTGACGGAGGGACATCTGGCGGACATGGACAATGAGGACTGGCTGAAAGACCTTGAAACTAATACACCTTCAATCCGGTACCATCCATCCGCAGATGGATGCTACGTCCAGCCTCGTAAAATGATCTTGTGGCACTGACTCCATTCTCGGATCACTATGCTCCACCTGGGCCCATCGACTTGTTGTCTCCACCCTTGCTCTTCCCACACCTTGGCCCCACCAGAGACCCTCGACTAGGACTCCTTATTTTATTTTCATCAAGTCACTTGTTCCTTGTTTTAGTTTTTCCGCCACTTGTCAATCACCATGGGCACCAATCTTCACCACAGCTGTTTGTCATTTCCAATCCTCACTGTGTGTATTTAGCTCTGCCTTCTCACTCTTGTGTGGTTGGTTGTCGTTTGTGTTGGCTACATGCATGTAGAGACTGCTGTTACGATACTTTCATCAATGTGGATTGCCTTTGTTTGTTTTTTATTAAAGTATATTTTGAACTCTCTTTTTAAAACAGCAAAACATATATTTTAAATTCAAGTCATCATTTATCTTTTGACGGTAAAGAGATTGGTACCATAAAAAGACTCTGGTCATGGGCTGAGCATTCCCTGGACTCTGGTCATTGGCTAAGAGTTCACTGGACTCTAGTCAGGGGCTGGAGCCATCACTGGACTCTGGTCTTCTCCTCACTCTCCACAATGGTAAAGGGGTATACGTTGTGGACAAACATCCACTCCACACAGTCCTGGAAGCTCCCCCGAAACCTGTGTCCATTTTAGATCAACCCCTCATTGTATTTTACCTGATGCAAAAGGGATCAGTTTGTTTGGAAAATTAACATACAGACTGAGAGAAAGATTTATTTTTCTCTTGGTTATACAAACATTAAGGGAACATTTCATTCAATAATTTGTTATGTTCTCTAAAAGTTACTGGAATAATATTTGTTTATAACTTTGAGATAACCATTCTAAGAATGGTCCATTTTAGCTGGGTAGATCATACAGATAGATGATATGCTAGGCAGGTATGCATGTAAAAATTCACATTCAGGAATTGAAATTGAGACCAGTAATGTCCAGCTTAGACCAGCTAGTAATTATCAATAGCTTGTTTTAGCTGGATTTTCCAGTAGGCCCACACAAACTCATACATACATTCTCAGGTTGGACACTTTCCAGTAAACAATGACGCTCTCAAATGTCTGAAAACACAAATATGCATCCAATACACCTACAGGCCTCCACCTACTCGAATCTGTCTCTAGCACACACACACACACACACACACACACACACACTCTCGAATAGTTCTCTCAAACGCATTAGTGCTGGAGTCCAGCCAGATCCGGCAGCTGTACGTGAGCTGTGGGGAGAAGCTCGCTGGGATAGTAGAAGCATTTTAAAGCCACATTAAACGCAGCACTCCAAAACACATCCATATTCAAAGAGCCTCTCTGCCAAACATTCTGCATATTGCTATTAATAATACGCTTAAAGGCTGTTAAAAACACTCTCGGTATTACAGGGGCCATGGTAAACATGTCACCACACCACCGTTTCCAGACTGCTTCTGAGCTACAGGGGCTCAAGGAGGACAAAAGAGGTGCAATGTGGATTCTGATGAGAGGCTTCTACCTGCTTATTACGCATCACCTGCTGTGGCCAATCAGAGCGCAGGAGCTGAAATGAACAATGGGCATCCATCAGAATATCTATTAGGTATGACTCTATCAGCCTTTCCTGTGTATCATAACTTGTTGATGTTATTATTATTTGTTCTTTCTTTTTACCTCTATTTGTGGCTTTTTTCCTTTCTTTGTCTCCCTCACTTTTTCATTCCATGAATCTCTCGCTCTTTCATGATGGCGTGCTGAGAGGCAATCCTCTTCAGCGGGTGATTGCCCTGTGAATATTTATAGACAGACTGAGAGAAAGAGAGAGAGAGGCTTCTGCTTGACAGTTATCTAGTTTTCACCAGTAGGAGCCCTTGACCGTAAATGTAGGTAGGGCAGATTCTGGGTGTAAGCACTTTTATGATAAATATTATATTCTACATCACAAATTCTAATCACAAGGTTGCTATATTCAGGCTGAGGGTGGCGGTCTAATGTTGATTGACATATTTTAAATTCACAGCATGCATATAATTGCCTTAATGTAGCAATAATTGTCTCTGAATGTTGTTTTTGTGGAGGATTTCCAGTGAGGAAAAGAAAGTCATGTCTATTCTCATGACAAACATAAAACAAGCATAAAAGCACTATGCATAAAAGCTATTCACACTAGCATTCTTTCTTTAATTTGATACAGCGACTTGTTACTGACCTGATGCAGACTAATATACACATAGCTGAAGCGGACTCAGATCGTCTTGGTCTGGAGCGGGGTTTACGCAAGCGAACATGAAAATCTGAAATCAACATTATAACATACATAGCATATATAGCAACATTATACATACTTGCCTAAGCCATATATAAAATTTTGATACATCCTGCTCACCTTCATGACTTAATCCGAAAAATGTCTGTTGCAGAATACAGAACACGTTTACAATTTATTATTTAGAGGTCTATTTTTGGATGAATATTAACAGACAATCTGTAGATGGTTTTCACTACATTTCCTTTGATAAATACAAAGCAAATATAGGCGTATTTTTTCTCAAATGCATCTTTACACAGTAAATATCTTGTTTAGAAGAAATCAAATATCAGTTTCCACAAAAATATTAAGCAGCCAGTTAATAATAGCAAATGTTTCTTGATATCTAAATAAGCTTATTAAAATGATTTCTTAAAGATCATGTGACACTAAAGACACAGGAATAAAGTACATTTTACGTTCAGGACAAGACACAAACATCTTGCCAAATTATGTGTTTATATGCATTTGATCAATTTTAATTTGCACAGATGCAACGTTTTAACAGTGTATTTCAAAATATGATAGTTTAACATGTTTTGGTTTTCTGTATTGTAAACAGCTGATTTAAAAGTGCTGTTTAAGTTATCAGGCCAATAAAATGAGTTTATATGAGGAAATCATATAGCACTGGATTTTGCCACAGTTTGCAAGGTTCATGGCATTGTCTCTTAAGAAAAGCACTGTGCAAAACCACAAATGCCCTGGCTTGTTTGAAAAATATGGTAAATTCCCTAGACACTTCTGTATATTCTGCGTTGTTTATGTCTGGATTTTGTAAATATAATGAACCATAGTCAACATAGTTTCCTCCTGTATTATTATCATTATTATTTATATATATTTATTTTTTTGTGTGTTGAGCCGAACAGAACACTGTGGCAATAAATGAGCTTTTATTTTGTGGCCGAATAAACAACAGACGTTATGCAAAATAGAACTGCTCTAAAAATCAGACATAAATCAGCCACAGCTTTATTTCTGATTTTTAGAACAGTACCGCATGATTATTTTTAACAAACATCACCACACACATGAAAAATAATAAAATTATTCCGCTTCTTTTGGAACTATTTACATTACATTTCATACGACTGAGGTCAGTTAGATTTATTCATTTGTTTATTTATTGATAGAAAGGACTACTTTTATATCTCAAGGACACATTCAACTGATCAAAAGTGAGAGTAAAGGCATACATTTAAACAAGATTTATTTTACAAATAAATGTGGTTCCTTTGAACGCTCTATTCTGTTATTTAGAATCCTGAAACAAATATATCACAGTTTTCATAAAAATATTAAGCAGTACAGCTGCTTTCATTATTGATAATAACCAGAAAGGCTTCTTGAGAGGAAAATTAATATACAGTAATCCCTTGCCACTTCACGGTTAAACTTTCGCGGCCTCGGTGCATCGCGGATTTAAAAAAATATTTATCAAAAAAAACAAAAACAAAAATGCCACCATATCAGCAGCTGTATTGCGGAAAGCAGCGTTGTTTCATCGTGATGCGAGAGAAACAGTTTTCCTGGATGCCAGACAAAGAGAGAAACTCTCTCAGAGGCTTTGTACACACCCACGGCACTCAGACAAGACACGTGATTGGTTCCCGGCGCGAGATCTACGAATGAGAGCACGAGTGGATGTATCCCATGAGCTGATTGGCTGATTCGTGGATTTTCACCTACCGCGGGGGGCTCCGGTCCACATTAACCGCAATTAACGAGGGATTAATGTATTAGAATGATTTCTGAAGGAATTAATTCTGACATAGAAGAATGGAGTAAATAATTTGTGAAGTTTATTTTCCCATCGACGGAATCCAATGAAGGTATAATGCGTGTAGGTCTTTCACTAGCGCTTTTGAGTTAACTTTAGTAGAAGCTAGTTTCAATTTGATTCTAGCCCCGTGCTTAATCTGACTCCAATTTTAAATGATTATTTCATTAATTAGGAACTAATCACAAATACTGGTTATGTATTAATTTAGATATTTGATTATTCAATTATTTCTAGGGACCCGGTCACAGTCGCCAGTCCTGATCTTAATCAGAGGGTTCAGAGTGAACGGTTGCCTTTTTTGTTGGCTGCTACATGCTTGCTCATACAAAAAGATTGTTGTTTTCTTAGTTCTGAAACTAGCTAAGACAGTGATAGACTGTGATCAAAAGGTCCCAGGTGATGTGCCCCATGCTCCTTTAGTTTGACCTAACCTGGACGCAGATGTGCGGAAATGTATCAAATGTATCATACCAAAATACAATAAAACATTAGAAGCCAATTCATCAGTTGCTCAAAATGAATATAAGAGTAAGAAGTGCATACCTCACAGTGAAGAAACTTTAATGACTGTTCAGCCAGTTTCCGTTAAATACCCAGACCAGAAAAAAAGTTAAATATTTCCTACACAAATATTTTTGGAATGGGCCCATTCATGTGCCCCAAAGGAAGAGACGAAGTGCAGGGGATACCTGCTCCATCACATTTCATATCTGTGCATGGTATGAATGCATTAAAGAAACAGCATTCAGATGACCTTTACACAACCGTATGACTTTATGAATTCTTTACAAAATCCTGATGGAAGTTTCTCTAAAACCCTATTGGGATGCAGAGTCATGCTGTTTATTTCCATTGAAAATCTAATGCAGCGCAGAACACTGGCAGGAGTTAAGCTGTGTACAGGGCCAGATACACACAGCTTACCGCTGGATGTTTAAAATGCATCCTGAGAAAATGACTCATAAGCTAAAACATTGCAATCATTTCGCTACACACATCACATCGAGAACTTACCAATAATGCTGTTTCAAGCTCGCATTCTAGTAAAACACATTGCACATCTATTTTGCCTATTTAATTATATTCTGTGTATTTTCTGCATGTCAGATGTTTTTACACCTATTCTGCACTTGCTATTTAAAAGACTCCTAATTAAGTTGGCTGAGAAGCAGCCAACGTACTGTTGTTCGACTTAAACTTATTATTATTATTCTTCTGTACAAAAATTTACACGCTATCTCCTCCTACAGATTTAGTGCTACAGACCCCAAAATCAGAACAGAATCAAACAGGCCCCAAACACAGGAAAAATCCCATTGACTTTCATTGCGGAATGTTCAGAATGAGCCAAGAGCATTCAAATACCAACTGTCAAAATTCAAATCTAAACACTGCAGCTGCTGACAGTCAGTGCAGGGCGGTTCTATCAACAGTTTCTAATCCAATGAGAATCAAGGATGCTGCCATTCTACCTAATATTTCTAATCCTGGACAGGAAACAGGAAGTGCTTGTTTCATTCCCTTCATGTTTAATGGTAACTTGCATAGGGATTTTGTATTGAATATAACTCTGCATTACAGTATCGTACACTCAAGGGGGAGGGCTCTTTTTAATCATGCAACCAATGAGTGTCTCAGAATCACTATGAAGCCACTCCCTAACAACCAAACAGAGTACCCTAGCAACCGTTAATTTCAACCTGTTAATTTCTGGTTTCGTAATGTATTTTGTAGTTAATGTTAAATTTTGCTACCAACATGCGAAATTAATGTTTCCGGTGCAACATTCTCTGCCAACTTCTAAAGTTTGTCTCGACAAACTTTATCCTGTCTAGTTTTCATTTGAAAGTCTCCAATAGATTTAAATGCATCCACAGTCATTTACAGTAATCCCTCGTTTATTGCTGTTAACGTGGACCGGAACCCCCTGCGATAGGTGAAAATCTGCAAAGTAGGATTGGCCCCTCCTAGGAATTTCCGTATATGTGTGTGTGGGTACCAGAATGTTTAAAATATGTATATTTATACTTTAAATATATTTTAATTAAATTAAAAAACCTTAAAATTATAGATTTACTCTCTCTCTCATATGATACGTATTATGGTGTTCTACACTCATCAATGACAGTAGTATCTTGAGACTCCAGTAAAGACGACGATGACAGACCTGTGCGGTTTGATGAATGTGATGATGATGATGATGATGATGATGATGGTGTTACTGCACTGGTATAATGAGGCCTTTAAAGCAATTCGGGAAGCGTCTCATCGTCAGATATCGGCGCTGGTCAACATTTGCTTCTGAGAGAGGCGAAGAGGCTCCCACTCCACTCGTGCTCTCATTGGTCGATCTCGCGCTGGGAACCAATCACGTGGCTTGTCTGAGTGGCGAGGGATTACTGTATATTGCAGCATCATCTCTTTTCTCAAAGAGTCCGAAAAGGCTCAATAAATGATCCGGTCTCTGAACCGTTCCTTTCCAAAAGCCTACTCTGTTCATATTGGTCAGGTGACCAGTCTGTTGTGATTGGTCTACTCCTTACAGCATGTTTTTAAAATGAAATATCCATTATCATATCTGAATTTCAGCTCCGGAGGCTTCCTCAGCACTTATAATACAAACATTAACGATAGCGTCGTTTTTACCGTATCAATTTCAGTGTGAGTCTTCATCCTTTTGAAGTGGATCCGTCATCTTATCGAGATCAAAAACACAAACCAAACTCTTCTAGGCTTCAGCTACAAATACAGTGTTTGAAGGTGGGTCAAAGTAGATGTTGTTCACAGACAACCAATAAAGAACATGCGTGGGCATTACGCACATTTATTAGAAATATATAGATTTGACCAGGATGACTGGAATTACTGATGACTCGATTCAGGCAGTTCAGAATTGGTTCTTTCTTTCAGGAGACAATAACTTTGATAAACCTGCGATATAGCGTCGGTAATTACCTACTAGCACCAGCAGGGGGTAAACCTCCGATATAGCGTCGGTAAGTAATAACATTAAAATAGACCCAAAACAGCTTTAATAACATGAAAAGACACCCAACAAAGCTGTTGTTAACACAGTTTCAAGTTTACACACTACTGTAATGCCGAATCAGGCTTTTGCCAGGATGGTGAAAGTGTCGACAATTGCCTCACTTCATTTAACATAACGTTTTAACTCAGTATTTCGTTTGGTGGAGTCGTTGACGCTCGTGGTCTTCCTGCCATTGTGGATTTAAATTATTTAAATTTCTTTTAATAAAAAAAGTTGTCTACTAAAGTATTTCCGATATGGTAGCAGGTGCCATCTAATTACCGACGCTGTATTGCAGGTTTAAAATAACTTCATTTGCACTTTGATCTTTGAAACTTTGCAGACCATTTAACTTCACAAACAGTTATAATACATACTGCATTAAAGGTAATTTCTGAAAAAGCAGAATAGGAGCATTTTAATTCCGCTCTGTGCATGCCAGCAGGGTTCTGCACAGGAATTTCTGTTATAGGATTAATCAAATCATTTGCTGAAATCCTGGAGAGTCATGTGTAGCTATGTGCACATTAAAAAGTACTTAACGGTACAATATTTTGGGAAAATCAATCATATTCAGCAGCTCTGGCTACATCAAGTTTCATCATCACCCTTGAATGGACATCCCTTCTGGTTGCATACAGTGCATAATATAATGCTGTACACTCTATATAACAAGTCATATAAACGTATGAATTGGTTCAGCCAAAACTACATCAAATAAACTGAAGTACCATCTCCAAAAGTGTCGTGAAAATGTTTATTGTCATGTGTTCTGTGAACCTGTTTAAAAATCAGCTGTTTGTTTCTCTTCACAAACAAAGAGGTTTTATCTGCTCCACTGAATCAATAAAGGAGACATTACAAGTCAAGTCTCCAAAACACACACACACTCTCACACACACTCTCCAATGCCATTAATTATCCGTCCGTGAGTATCTTACGTATTCTCTCCCAGCCCTCACAAACACAATTCCCTCCACTTTAATTATATCAATAAAGATAACATATCAATTTAAACAAATGTTTTGGAGAGTAAGCCATGTGGAGAATTATCCATATAAATAGCCATTAAAAATGCATAACTGTCAATTATTGCTCTTGTAGAGGTGCAATTATGCAGTCTCAGTGACCTTGCATTGGTCTTTTCCATTAGGAGGAGCTCTCTGAGAAATGAAGTGTCATGCTCCATACGGGGCTCGATCCCACCGGATAATGAAAAAAGGAAGAGAGGAATAAACACATCTCTAATGAATGCCCTGAGAACTTGGCTGAGAGGCTGAAAGAGAAGTTGTGCATGCTGGGAAAGAGGTCAGCATACCTGGACACTGACTCATTTTATGTGCAATTCATGTTTGAAATGATCATTTTACAGCTGGAAATTTAAAAGCAAAAATGGTAAATAGAACAAGTAGGGCTGCTATTTAAAGACATTTTATAATACTGGCAGATTTTACATTTACAAAAAGTGGCTTTAGAAGTCAATATGTTGTGCATATCTCCATATTGAACATCAGTCTATCACTAGCAGAAATTAAGGACGTGTATGAATGCAGTTTAGAACTGATCCAGTCTAGTAAGAACATGAAAAAACAATGGTGATGCAAAAAGTTGAAGAGCTATGATAAAGTGCTAAAAAAAGTTGAAGAGGTTGTTAAGAGGTTAAACTAAGAGGTTATAAAGGTATAAAAAGAAGGTTTGCTAAATAGGAAGTACAGTGGTACCTCGAGATACGAAATTAATCCGTTCCGAGGCGGCCTTCATATAATGAGTTTTTTGTATCTTGGAACACATTTTACATGTTAAAAGGCTAATCCGTTCCAAGCCCTCCAAAAACACCCCATTAAATTTCATAATAAAGCTAAATTGACCTATAAACAATGAAATAACGTAAAATGTCGAAGCTTACCTTTCGAGTGACGCTATCTCCGAAAGTGGCGGCAGAGGAGGAGGACAAACGGCAGATAACATACGTACGTACACTTAACTTTACGAAAACACATAAAAAATTTAAAGTTGCGGGTGCGGAGTGGCTGAGCTAAAGCACACCAGCATGTACGTATAGAAGATGCATGATGGGAGGGATGCTGTCCAATTAGAGAGAAGGATCTCATGGCTTGGCTAGCATCAGGAACCAATGGGAGAGCAGGAGGATGGTGGCGAGTCTACTATAACTAAGATGGCGGCGTGCGGCGCGAGTTTCAAAATTGTTATGGGGTGAATCTCGGACTTTCAGAAACCTTTCGTATCTTGAAAACTTTTGGTATGTAGAGCAGTAAAAATTTTCGTCTTTGCTTTCGTAACTTGGATTTTTCGTAAGTTGAGCCTTTCGTATCTTGAGGTACTACTGTAAAAAAGTCTGTTTGCACAAAGTATAATAATCAGCAAACAGCATCTTGTTTCCACAAAATAATTTGTAGGATAATAAGGATTGAAGGTAAAATAACTGAGTAATGGTGGGCGGAGTTAGTAAAACTAGCCTAGCTATTTGCACTCAGTGTAAATAGATGGTACCATGATTAAATACATTATTTGTATATATAATAATAATAAATTGCTAATGACATAATAAATCATTAAATGTATGCATTGACGGGATACTTCACCCAAAAACAAAAGGACTTTTGTTCATCTTTGGAACAAAAATGAAGAAAAACCACTACCACTTTGAAACTTTAAAAGTTCATAAAGAGTGACCATAATAAAGCGGTTTAATCCAAATTTTCTGAAGAGACACAGTCATTGTATATCAGTTTCCCAACCCTGTTCCTGGAGGCACACCAACACTACAGATTTTCCAACTCTTCCTAATTAAACACACGCCATTCAACTCATCAGCTTGTTTGTGGATACTCCAAGACCAGAAATGTATGGGTCAGATAAGGTACACCTCCAAAATGTGTACTGTTGGTGTGCCTCCAGGAACAGGGTTGGGAAACGCTGTTGTATATGATGGACAGACTGAATTAAGGTTTTTATTAGTAAGGCAGGAGCTGGAACGACATTACCAGATTGCATGGTGCGTGGAAGCAGTAAATGTAAAAAGGTGAAGTTGTTTTGTATTAAGATTTGTTTTCTAATTGGGTGTTTGTTAACTTTTCCATATGGAGTAACTCAGAATGGATAAAATGGAAGCTAGAGCATGTTTACTTGACATGCAAGAATGAAACTTATTCATGTGTTGCGCAGCACATTTGAGATTCAGCAAAAACCAATCAGGTTCATTCTCGTGTGTTGCACAGAACATTTCAGCTTCAGCAAGAACCAATGAGGTTCATTCTTTTGTGATGCGTAGAACGTTTGAGCTTCTGTGAGAACCAATGAGGTTCATTCAAGTGTTATACCACATATGCCCAAATTTGCTGCATGCAATAGTTTTTCATGCATCAAACAAGAAGAGTTGAAGAACAATTCTATTTGTCTCTTCAGAAAATTTGGACTAAACTGCTCAGTTCATATGGATTAGAGTTGCGATCTCTTAATGAGCTTTTTGAAGCCTCAAAGTGGTGGTAGCATAGAATGTCAATAGAGGAATTGAAATCGCTTATATTTTACACAAATATTTTCAATTGTGTTCTAAAGGTGAAAAAAAAGAGTCTTGCGGGTTTAGACAACACAAGAATGAGCTTCATTCTTGCATGTCAAGCAAATCTCCTTGTGTTTCAATTTACCAAAACGGACATGTAAGTTGATTAATGTTTATATGTGAATAAAAGCTTAGATAAAAAGTACATCTTCCTGCGATGTTTAACTCCAACCCTGATCAAACAGGTGTATTGGATCAGGGTTTGATCTGAACTCTGCAGGATGATTCTGATAAGTTTTGATAGGAGGCGTGTTCCAGGTGCGTTCTTTTGAGTTTCGAGTCCCTCACTGGTAGAGGAGACATTGGAATTCTCCTACAGTGTTGCATTTTTCATGTTATAATTTTGTTACAACTATCAGTCATTCAAATATTTGTTACTCTGACCACAAACTCTTCCAGACAACACAATCAGTTCTTAATTAGTTGATAAACTGTTGTTTTTGCAGTGAAGCAGATACTTGCTGGACAACTATGTGAGTTTAATGCACCGTTAGTCAAACTATTAGTCTAAAAAATCTTTTTTCAGCTGCTGTGGTTCTTTTTAAGCACATTGCTGCTGTCTTAAAGACTTGTGGGTCTCGAAAGCGTCTGAAAATCCCAAACAGCTCTCGTAAACACACATGCTCCCTTTATAACAGCAGCGGAACGGCTGCATGTTTGACCCGCGGCTGTGCTGAATTATCAAGAGCTCTCTATGGATGAAGATATCACTTGCTCGGCTTCAGCTTTTCCAAGGTCTTTATTGAGTGCATTTCAGTACAATAGTTCTCAGAAAGTTACAGTTTCAAACTCTGACATACTCATCACAAGAAACGAGTGTTAACTATACAGTCTCGGTGAGGTGGGAGGGCTTTCCTTCGTACCGTATCTACAAAACAGTGCGAGCTAGAATCCATGCCATGCTAGAAATATCAAGTCTCTCGAACCCTTTGACACTTTTGCTTTTATTCACGGTTGCCAAAAGTAATGCTCCATCACTTTAACATAAAAGTGTCATTTGAAGTCGTTCCTACTGGCAGTGTCAGACGATGCTTTTGTTTGTTCCAAACTTGCTTTTTGTTTGCGCTTGTGAAGTCTGAGCCGTGCTGGTGAACACATGCACCGCTCAGACTTCAGTTGGCACAGTAACAGCATCGCCGCTGATCCGCTGCCAAAAGCGCACCAGACTCCACATTGTGTCAACACTCCAGGCAAAGAGCGATAAAATTAGACTCAAATCATTTCCGTTCATCCTCTCACTCCATGCCGTTTCCCTCAACCCTCGGAAAGGAGGAGGAAGAGTATGATACCCTTGCTAGAGATGAAGATCACCCTCAATTTTGGGCATTTTTAGTCATGTGCTAGAAATGAGTTTAAATTACGAAAGAAAGAGACATGACAAAATGACACGTTCACATTACAAACAATGGCATACATATTCAAATATAAATCATATACTACATCTGGATTGGTTCTACAAGTGCCGATAGGTGAATGTGATTTCACCAAGTGCAACATGTTCCTGGATCATCATCTTTGTTGATCCTGGAACAACATTCAAATCAACCAATCAGATTTGAGGAACAAGTTTACAGTTTACGTCAAGTTTAGGCTTACAAGCAGGGTTAGGTGCTTCTACATCAGTGCTATTCACCATCCTTTCCCTCTGATTTTAGGAGTAAGTTATGGGTTCAGTTTAGGAATATGTTTTGAGACAGGAATGTTGTTCCAGGCTCAACAAAACATGTTGATCAAGGAACATGTCTTTCTGTCAAAATCACTGTGACCATGTGTGATATGTTATGAAATGTTATAAGCAGTGTATGTAGAGGGTGAAGTGCTGCCATGTGTTTTACAGTATATTATATAGTTATAGATGGATACAGTGACCACACCAGTTGACCATATTACGGTATCTGCAATGACAACATCTGCAAATGGCAGATCACCTCTGTAGCAGTTATATATATATATATATATATATATATATATATATATATATATATATATATATATATATATATATATATGACCCCAAACTTTTGAACGGTAATGTATATGGAAGAGATGCCAATATTTAGTTGTTTTTTTTCTAAGTTAGGGCAGATTGCGGACTCTCTCTCGTTTCATACAAACACAGCTGCTGCCATTTTGCAACAATTGTTTTGTACAATGTAATGAATTTTAAGATAACAGGTTAAATTTGAAAACAGTTAAATATCTCTTATCACCATAATAATGTATGAGGTGAAATGGTATTTAATAAGTGACTGTACCATATCTCCAAAATGTCCGTCTTGTTTGAACTTGCTTTCTTCACAGAATCTTTGCATCTTTTAAGAGCTAAAATATTTTGTGTATAATTATTTACTTGTATGGAAAATAACTATGTAATAAGCAGGATAATGTACAGTACATCTAGTTGGTTGTTAGCACTGTTTTTTTCTGCGATAGCAACCAGCTGGTTGACCATTATTCCTTACTCATTCGTAAAAAAAAAAGAAAAGAAGAAGATATTGGCACCTCCAATTTAAAAAGCCATAAACATTTCCTTAAGACACACCTTAAAGTCAACATGAAATTCCATTTGCAACTCAGTGAACTTCAATATGCGGTATTTATAAGTGTAACCGGATTTAAAAAGAATTATGAATTACGAAAATTTCAAACAGCACAACTGGATTGTGAAAGGAATTGAAAATAAATCAGATGGTTGGAGGACAGAAGTTGAAAGGAACTTGAAGTTCGAAAGAAAACAGGGGCAATTTTAATTTCATGCTGACTTAATACCCTAATCTCCGAGGTCTGTCACTTCCTTTTTTCATCTCATTCCTTTCCCTATCCTGGACTCTTTACCAGCTCTCATTTTCTCTTTTATTCTCCGACTCATTCATTACTTCCCTCAGCCTGTGTGCTGTACCCGCAGGTATCCCAGCAGGCTCCACCCTCCTCAGCATGGGCATGGCGATGAGCACAAGTCAGCCATTTTTCAGCTGGGCCATACGGCAGGAGTCTGGACAGCTTGGTTACGCCCCGCCGCGAATGAGCTGGACGCGAGCCGTGGTGAGTATCCTTTGTGATCATTAATTGAGCTGCCTCGGGTCCTTTACGCAGAGGCAGAAGGGAAGACGTCTTCATCTTGTGCTAACGGTTTCATAAGAGCCAAACATTATCGCTACTACCGTCATATTAAGGAACAGATTTGCTTTCTTCAGTGTAATACAACCAAAGAGTTTGTGTGTGTTTGCAAAAATGAATAAGCCTCTTGGCAGAAGCTGTAAAAGTGTGTCATCCTTAACAAAGAGCCAATATGCTCTTTGGTTGCCATGGTGAAATTCATTGTAGCCAATTAGGTGCAACACCTTGGGTATATCTGCTTGATGGATTGTGTGTGTTGCTCGTAGAGAATAGCCATAAACCATGAGTCTGATTAACTTACAGGCAATGTTGCAGCTTATTCATTACACAGACGCTTCACAACAGGCGAATGAATGGCGGAGCTGCTAACCTTTACAAACCTTATGTTTTCAAATCGCACTTTGGGGTCGTTTAATGAGAACATGTGGAGGTGCTTTTAGCCATTATGGCCCCACAATCTAGAAGCTTTTACCAGTTGCATTTATATTTATTCATTTACAAGACGCTTTCATCCAATAAGAATAAAAGCCCATATTAGCAGCACACAATGATTAGACAAGCTTCCAATCATTCAAATTCTTAAAACGCTAGTGAAGATAGTTATTTTTATGTTGCATTTTTTTATTTTAGGTCACTGTACTCAATTTATTTCTGCATTTAATCCAAATATTTCCCTTTTTTTCCTTAAAGGAACAGTTCGGTTAAAAATGAAAATTACATGAATATATAATGTACCGTATTTTTCGCCGCATAAGACGCACTTTTTCTTCCCCAAAACTGGGGGGGAAAGTTGGTGCGTCCAATCCGACGAATATAAACAATCCGCGGAGCGCGCCACGGTGATGACGAGTGGGGGGCAATGGTGGACTTTACAGTGATGACTGTGGCGAGGAGAGCGTGGTTCAGCGAGGTCTGTAGCGGGAGAGAGTCAAGAGATGAGCGGTCACCACGGAAGCAGAGAACGCGAGGCGTTCGAAACCGAGAGAGAGGCGTGACTCACAGAAAGTGAAGCGTGAGCGCTGAACGCGCATGCTTCTTTCTCCCTCTTCCGGGTTTCGGCAGTAGTGTGGTAATGTTCTTTTGTCACAGGGAAAGGAGGAGGCAGGGTCAGCCTGCTGAGAATCACGGGCTCTTTTATTTCCTCAGACTTGAACAAAAATATTAAACTAAAACATGCGAGTTCGGCGCTCACGCTTCATTCTCTGTGAGTCACGCCTCTTTCTCTCGGTTTAGTTTCACTTCTCTCAGTCAGTGTTGCCAGATTGGGCGTGTTCATTCGTGTTCATGCATTGGGCTGGTTGATAAAAATTTGGCTGGTTTTTGATTAAAAACCCGCCCAAATCTCATAATATAAATGCATATAAATTCCATTAAAACAAGCTTACAAAATGCTTCTCAATATGTTACATGGTTGGCATAAAATTGTTCTTAAATTGCTGTTAACTTTATACAGTTGATATAAAATATTTTACTACAGTATTTGGTTCAGAATCTTTTATTTCTAGATTTTCCTCCTTTAAAATTGGGTGCGTCTTATGTTCCGGAGCGTCTTATAGGGCGAAAAATACGGTATATATTAAAATGAATTTATATGACAATATCCTGGTTGTTCCAAGCTTTGTAATGGCATTTGAGTCCAGTGGGTTAATAAATGCCTCCTGAAGCGAAGCCATGTGTTTTTCTTAGAAAAATGTCCGTACACGCGGTCACGAGAGAGTCGAGGTCTGGTGGGAGAGTGACCTCTGACCCAACATAGGATGTATGATGTGTGCCTTAGCGTAAGAGGAGAGAATTGACAAGCAAAATAAAACGTCAGTCATGAATTTGCAGTCTAAAATAATACGTTTTAAAGAAATATTTTGGAGAATTTAAAAACAAAACAAGATGAGGTACATCCTACATCAGGTCAGAGGTCACTCTTCCGCCGGTGAATGAGTCGTATGGATCGGTTGCATTACGGATGGCTTTGTGAAGCTTTAAAAACTCAAAGCTGGGAAGAGCCAGGATATTATTTAACATAACTCTAATAGTGTTCGGCTGAAAGAAGAAAGTCATACACCTAGGATGCTTGAGGGCGAGTAAATTATGGGATCGTTTTCATTTTTTGGTTCATTCTGAATTATGAAGCATATTTATTATATTCATTTTATGTATGAAAGGTGCAATTCAAATAAAATACTAGTAATATTATTTGTTAAAATAAGTTTCAATTCATTAACATTAGTTCACACACTAAGTATCGAACAATGAACAGCATTTTTACTCTATACACTGGTTCAGTGAAAATGCATGTATATTTAGTATTCATATACAACTTGAAATATCTCTATTTTTTAGAACTGAACATTAACCTGCATTAATGTTAATGCGGACCTTATTTTTATAGTGTTAGCTATAATAACAATCATTATTATTATTAATACAGCTGATGCTATTTCTCCATGGCAACCAAAAAAGAACATCCCAAAGCCGACAACAGCCTGTGTGTGTGTATGTGTGTGTGTGTTGGTGCTTTATTGACTGCTTAAGTAGAATGTGCTCAATGGGGTGGCGTGAGGCATCTGTTCATAAAGGGTCACACAGATGTTCAATCCAGACACACACACAAATAAATGGAGAGCTGGTGACAGGAAAGAACATGTACCGCATTTAGCAATGTCATCGGGAAACATCTGGAGCCGATAGAGTGACGCACCCTGATAAAAGTGGTGAAGGGCAGCGTTTTCGCGAGTCTCTTGGTTTCCTGCCTGCGACCTTTTCATTTGCTCATGTAAACACGTGCTTGGAAACAGATTAGCGATTTTAAAGACCCTGTAAGACCAACATTAGTACAAGCTTATAAACAGTGAAACTACATTTAAGTGTACTAGCTAGTTTAGGCGGTAATGACACCTAAACCCAATGCTAGTCGACGCATTCAAACACTCTGACACAAAACTAACAAGAACGACTAGAAGAAGTAGAAGAAGAAGAGGTGGAAGAAAGAAAAGCTGTACACGTAAGTGCTCATATGCATGGAAACACCTACAATAAACACTGTTTAGTGGCCTGAATGCGTAGCTTTTTTCACCTAAAGTATCTCTTTTTAGCGCTAGTTTATACACAACTAACTCGTATTTACACAACATCAACAGAGTCATCCCAGACTGTTCTCGTGGCGTCACGCTGACGTGAGCGAGTTCATATCCTGCAGAATCGGTGGTTCTGTTCCAATGCGCAACATTGCCAAAAATGCAAGCGGAAGAAGAGTATATTTACATAGAGGTCCGTTACACTTCACCTTCAATATGAAGGTTTACTCTGAAGATATACTCGTGTTTATTTAAAGATATACATAATTTACGCTCGTATGGCCAGGGTAAGGGACGCAGGCATACAGGATGTCCTTTGGCAACGTCAGCCATACCGAAATCGACAGGTAATCTAAGTGGGAAGCAGTGACGAAAGAAGGTTTATAGTGGAAAAAATAAGAATGAAACAACCTTGTAAAAAACGATGCGAGACGTCTTGGAATGGGAAAAGTCACTGTTATTTCTTGATAAGCATTATGAAGATAACTAAAGCGGAATGACGAGAAGAGGACAAAAAGAATCCGCTTCTTCGGATTTCCCTGTAAATGTAGCCCATAGAGACAAACAGTCGACAACTGTTCTGATCTGATCTGTTGGATATGGGACAATGGTTCCTCTCCTGAAGCACGTTCTCAGATCAGGATTATAGTTTCTATTCTGGCGCGCTCCGATGGGATTGGGCTCGCCCGCTGGTAATTCTTCCGCAAGCTGCCCAGCCCGTCGTCCGGCGCCCCCTGTAGTCATGCCAGCGCAGTGCCCGTCTGGCACTGAGACATCTGGTGGTGCATGGATTGAATGCTGTTGAGGATTTTCTTCTGATGACCGGCTAGAGTCACACCTATCCTCAACAGGTCCCTGTGAACACAAGAAGAATGCATACCTTCAGTTAATATCGGACACAACTACCAAATGTAGTACAGTGATCCCTCGTTTATCGTGGTTAATGTGGACCGGAACCCCTCACGATAGGTGAAAATCTGCGAAGTAGGATTAGCCCCCCCTAGGAATTTCCGTATATGTGTGTGTAGGTACCAGAATGTTTAAAATATGTATATTTATACTTGAAATATATTTTAATTAAATATATTTAATTGTAAAACCTTAATATTATACATTTACTCTCTCATACGATACGTAATATGGTGTTCTACACTCATCAAATGACAGTAGTATCTTGAGACTTGACTCTGGCGCAGGATCGTCAACATTTGCTTCTGAGAGAGGCGAAGAGGCTCCCACTCCACTCGTGCTCTCATTGGTTGATCTCACGCCGGGAGCCAATCACGTGTCTTGTCTGAGTGCCCGTGTGTGTGTGTGTGTGTACAAAGCCTCTGAGAGAGTTTTTCTCTTTGTCTGGCATTCTGGGAAACCATTTCTCTCGCATCACGATGAAACAATTCTGCTTTCCGCAATAAGGCTGCCAATATGGCGGTATTTTTGAATTTTTTATTGTTCGATGAATATTTTTGAAAACTCTGCGATGCACTGAGGCCGCGAAACTTGAACCGCAAAATTTAGGGATTACTGTACACCAGGGGTCTCAAACATGCGGCCCTCGAAACAATATTTTGTGGCCCGCGGGACAATATGAAAGTTTAATGTAAGTGCGGGCCGCGAGTTTTGAATGAATTGCGCTTTACCGCATTGTGTGTGGAAGGTTCCTTTTTCGTGCGGGCTGGAGCTGAAGCTGTACAAACCAACCAATCACAGTGGAGTATATGACTCCCGGAGGCCAATCACAGTGGAGTAAATTACTCCCGGAGACGGGACATCGGCCGGGCTTGATGATGCAGACAGAGAAACATTTCACAACTACAGAGCTGCCCGTGTAACATCACATTTATCAAAGCCGTCATATAATTATTACTTCTTATTGTGTTTGAAATTGAGCATGTTCTACTTTGAGCTGGACGAACTCAATGTTACTGCTATCATTGCGAATGATATGTTATCATAACGAATCTGCAAATTAACGACCAACACCGATGCTCCATTGACAGTGTCACTGAGGGGAGTGGAGCTCCTCTGGGACACTCAGCCAGATCAAGCCCGCCATCCAGCTTGAGGCTCGGTTACACAGTCAATGGGACAACTGTGTTGGCTAGATTGTCCCGATGAGCCCATGGGGTTAATATGTAAAATAAAATCCAGTAAATAACGCCGCCGTGGCTTCATCCCACTGTATATAATAAATATATTAAAGGTGTCCCACAGTCCCAGCTGGTAATTATTGTTGAGAAAAAAAATATATTGTTTAAGTCATAATAATGAGAGGGTTTCTCAAAATAATGACTTCGTATCTCAAAAAAATGAGAAAGTTTCTCATAATAATGAGAGTGTTTCTCATAATAATGTTTTAGTATCTTGAATTTTTTTTTAAACTTTTTCCTCAATCTTGAACTTCAGTAAGTCCAAGTCCAGGTCTACTTACTGACGATCATCTTCAAGCTATACTGAGAGTCTCAACTGTTTCATCTCTCAAGCCAAATGTGGCTCAGGTAAGTGAGAGGAAGATCTGCAGGTCTCTGGCAGCAAGAAGTATACAAGACAAGTCATATTCAGAAGAACCGCTCATGTTCTTCAATATTCTGTTTATGTTCAGGACAGTTCATGTTCAGAAGAACCCATTGAAGTTAAAGAACTGTCAATAATGACGTTTGAGAATTTTTTATTTTTTTTGTGGAATACACTGATGCGGCCCTGCCTCACCCAAACTCTGCCTCCTGCGGCCCCCAGCTACTTTGAGTTTGAGACCCCTGCTGTACACAATTAAAAAAGATGCAGCCAAAGGAGACACTAACTAGCTCTAAACTATACATTTACTTTTATATATCACTCCTAAATCAACGGTTATTTGGAAGATACTTTAACGATCTTCCCAAGCTAATGGAGCAGCGGTTATCATTGCACAATGGTTGATGCTCAGACTACACCACAACTACATGTGGCCCAAATACAATTGTTTTTGTTGAGCCAATAAAAAATGTTTTTTCATAAGTCAACATGAGTCCGTGTCCTACTTTTAAAATGTGGACTGATTTTTTTAGTTATTTGAATTAACAAATAGCAATGACCTTTTAAATAATTGTATTATGCAATATAAATATACACTCTCAAAACACCTGGAATTTTTTTTTTTATTTGTGATTATAATTTCTTTATATTCAGCTTTGAGGCAATTACATTAATGATTTCACATTGGCATTACCCACACTGCAGCATTTTTCCCCCATTTAAAATACATCACACCAGGTGCCCTCTAACTTTTGTCGAATGTAGATGTCACTGCACATATTAATAACAATAAGGTTGATCACACATCTGCCTGTTGTCACTGTCCTTCATTATCATCCATGCTAACGTCTGCAAACGAATGAACATGGTTAATTATTATTTCTCTGGCAGTGGTATTGAAATTAAAAAAAAAAAGCAGTTTGTTTTTCATTTTTTTCTAAAAGCAGTTTGCCAGATGGTACAGGAAAAGACTCACTCCCTAAGATACTTCCGAAAAGCACCTCTTCATGTTAGTAGAGAAACGGTCAGCGCACCAAAAAGAAAGATCAAGACGGGTGTTACAGCATGTGATTTTAAGTGACTATTTCATTGCCTCCTTTAAATTACAAAGACAAGAGAGCAACTCTGAATAAATTCTCAATTTACTCATCTATTGAAAGAAAGAGGCTTTTATTCTGAATGAGAACACCCTGTACTATTAATACACAAACCATTCAAATAGTACAGAGAGAAAGAGGAGCAGCACAGAGCCCCCACAGGTTTATAGATGTGAGAGCAAACAGCATTAGCACATGAAAGCCGTTTGCATTTCACTTTCTGTTTATGCGTGGGCTCATACTTATGTTGCTAATTAAGCGCAGACCCTCTCTGTGAGCGTCGGCTGCATTAATCAGAGCGTCAGAGACGCTACACCTCACAGTCTGCTTCCCACCACGAAGAAAACACCAGGAGATGTGTTTTAAACATCCTCAACAGCATTTCCACCTGTTCGCTCGATAGCGAATCAAACAAGTCAAAACACACCCGCACGTAACTCAGAGATACACACTAATCCTACTGTATGGTTTAGAAATCGATATTAAACACATTTGCCGAGATATCTGACCGCCCAGCATTCTGTGATCAATGCACTGTCTGGAAATCTGAAACCAGCTTTAATCACCCTTCACACAGACAGAACTTCATCTAAAACAAACCAATAAATATGACAGAACAAGATGCATAATTGTCGTAACCATAATGATTTTTTGTATGAACTGTTGTTAACAGTGTGAACTATGAATGCCTCTTTTCCACTTCAAAGTAAATATTAATCTGGAAAATATGTGATGGAGTTTTAACAAAGAAATTAATTAGTAAATGTTAAATTAATTGATCAAGTTGGAGCTGGTAGGCCATTTTGTTTAAGAAAGTGAGGAACCAGCTAACCACATTTTAAAACGCTTCCGAATGGTTGATTTTACCAGCAGGGCAGAGCTTTAACGACAATGATGAAAGCATAAAAAATCTAATAAATATACATTTTTGAATCTAGACCTGTTGTCAGCTGATCCAAGCTGGTTTAGAATGGTAGATGAGAGAAACAAACACCTATTTACACCTTATATTTTTTCCAGTTTTAACCACTTCTGTCCTGATTTCTTCTAGAGGAGTGTAAATGCATGTTTTTATTCAGATCTTTGGATCTAATGGTCAAAATAAGCTTGGGCAATTTACATGTGAACGCGCCCGGAGATGACGGAAAAACATAGGAAGAGCATCAGCTTTTGTTTCTGCTTTGACACAGTGAGTGTGTGTTAGAAATTAGGAAAGGTGAGAAAATATTGTGCTTGGTATGTTGTTCGTCTTGAAACCAAACTTGGGTCTTCAGCTGAAAAAGTTTAAGTCCCATCTGGCTAGTACACTTCCCATAATGTTTACATGTCAGTGGGTGTATGTGGCTGTTTGAACACATTCGACACATGAGCGTTTACTCTATGAACGCAATCCGGTCAAAAGCGTTTTCGACTACCTCTGGAAGTGGTTGTTTTAGACCTTGCAAGTTTGACCTTGTAGGTCATGTTGATAAGCCTGGATAGAACAACATTTCAAAACAACTTGGACTTGGCTCGACCATCTAAAAAGCATTTCAATAATGAAATCCCAGTGTAGAGAAATCTTGGAAACGATTTAGAAAAGACATCAAACTATAAACTCACTCTGAAGTCATCTGGGTTACCAGTTGTAGGGATGTGAAGCCAGAGTTGAGGAAGTTGTCTCTGTACTGAGACATCTTGACAGCGGCCAGCCAGTCCTCTACAGAACTAAAGGTGGTGAAGTCAGGGATGGACCTGTCCAACAACGGCTGGGACGGACTGGTGGAGGAAAGAAAGAGAGTGTGAGATACAGGAGAGAAGAGGAATCAAATGAGCCAACCTTGGGTGTCTGAGTTGCTGTGTTCCCTGTCAAGGGAACTCAACACTGCGTCGGAACGCATATGGGAACGCATTAGTGTAATTGTCTCTTGAAGCGCAATTGAAACCAGGTGTGCGAGTGCACGTAGCCGAGTGTGACGTCATGAGCCAGGAGTATAACTGCACGCAGCAGACTAGCAGCCTCAGCTTAGTGTCTTCAACAGCGCTCGAAGCTAACGTGTGTTTGAGTTGCTCTGCTGGCTGTAAGTAGATATATTTCACTTACCTCAAGAAGAAATGGCGGATTCACAGTCTTTCAGGCGTTGTGTCACTCCTTGCCCGCGTTTTATCACGGGTAAGGACACACACGCTCTCTGTGTCTTTTTGTTTGGGCGAAGCTCATGCACGCTCAGCGCTCGAGGGCACTGAGTGTGCAGAGTGTTTGCAGCTGCCGCTGCGCACTCTTCGCTCACGCCTGGCAGTCTTCGAGGGGACTGCTCAGGCTCGCGTTCCTCGTGGGTCTGGTCCCGCTGCAGCTGAGGCTCAGCGTCGGCTGCACTCATGGGGATCGCAGCTGGATTTAGCAGCGGGGTCGGAGACGGGCGAGCCCTTTTCTCCTCCCTTACCTGCTGAATCCGCGCTCACTCAGGATTCGGAAGCGCACCATGCGGTGATTACTTCCGACCTGGGTGATGACGCTCTGCTGAACCTCTCTAGTTCCGAGGAATTAGAGGTGGACGTAGTCAGCATTGATGTGGATGAAGCTGAACCGCCATCAGCTTCACCCGCGTTTGAGGAGCTGCTTGAGGTTGTCACTCGGGCAACGGCGAGGCTCGGTCTCGAGTGGCCAGCTGAGCCCAGGGACGCTCGTCCTAAAAGTCGGTTAGACGAGCGTTACCTGCCTGCTCGAGTGCAACCTCAGCGTCGGGGTTTGCCGTTTTTCCCGGACCTCCACACCGAGGTGTCGAGGTCCTGGAAGCGGCCCGCCTCCCATAGGGTGCATAGCAGCGTTTCCGCTAACTATGCTACCATTATGGGAGCCAAAGAGCGCGGCTATGGGGCGATGCCTAGAGTGGAGGAGGCGCTGGCTAACTACCTCGCCCCCCATTCATCGCCGCCCCTTAAAACCCCGACGCTGCCCACCAAACCCCTCCGGGTTACTTCCACCATGGTGGGCAGAGCATACTCCGCGGCTGGTCAGGCTGCAGCGTGTTTGCACACGTCTTCACTGCTGCAGGCCTACCAGGCGGAGCTGCTCGCAGACCTCGACGAGGGCGGGGGAATCGGCCCTGAGGCAGTAGCCGAGCTGCGCAGGGCCACCGATCTTTCTCTGAGGGCTGCTAGGGAAACGGCTGGTTCTATCGGTCGCTCCATGGCAGCCCTGGTGGCCACAGAAAGACATCTCTGGCTCAACCTGACTTCTCTCAGAGAAAAAGATAAGAATGTTCTCATCGACGCTCCTCTTACGCCTCCTGGTCTCTTCGGCGACGCCGTCAAGATGGCCGTCGAGAGATTTCAGGAGGCTGCTAAGCAGGAAGTAGCGTTCCGGAAGATTCTTCCCCGCCGCTCTCGGGCAGCTGGGCTTGCGAGCCAGCCGCAGCCCAGCAGCAGCTCCTCGCACCGCGCTGCTCAGCGGCAGAGTGTGGCTTCTCGCCAGCCTCCCCAGTCGGGTGGCGGCGCTGGTCGCCGCACTCAGCCGCAGCCCTCTGGCAAAAGGACAGATCTGAGGGCTGTCCTTCAGGCCAGGAAGGCTAAGAGCAAGAGGCCCTGACACACTCCGGTCGCGGCCTCGCAGCGCTGGTCCTCCTCGAGGGGTGGACCAGTGCACACCAAGCGCGGTGTACGGCTCGGGGTCTCGAGGGACCCGGGCCGTGCTCTACGCGGGCAGTCTTGTCCAGTCACGCTCCTCTCGGGCCGTGCTGGGCAGGTTGCCCCCTCTGAGGAGGGTCCTAGAGCATCCGCCCCGGCGGTCCTCTGGTTTCGGCCGGGGCCCCGGGGTGGCAAAATATTTATATCCAGAGGTCGGTCTCGAGAGGCTGATACCCCTAGTAGATTTCCTGGCGGCGTGGCAGCGCCTCCCAGGTATCTCTCGATGGGTCCTGCGTACCGTATCAGAAGGATACGCTGTTCAATTTCGGGTTCATCCTCCCGGTTTCGCGGGTGTATTACCAACAGTGGTGAACCCCGAGCAGGCTCTGGTCATGGAACAAGAAGTAGACTCACTGCTGAGGAAAGAGGCCATAGAATATGTACCCCTCTCAGCCAGAGAATCAGGTTTCTACAGCCGGTACTTCATAGTTCCCAAGAAGGGTGGAGGCTTGCGCCCTATCTTAGATCTTCGCACTCTGAACAGTTTTGTCAGGCGACTGAAATTCAGAATGTTAACTCTGAAGCAGATCGTAGCTCAAATCAGGTCCGAGGACTGGTTTGTCTCGATAGATCTCAAAGACGCGTATTTCCACGTCTCCATCCTTCCTCAGCATCGGAAGTTCCTCAGATTCGCCTTCGGGGGGAAGGCTTATCAGTACCGGGTTCTTCCGTTCGGCCTGGCTTTGTCTCCTCGCACTTTCACCAAGTGCGTGGATGCAGCTCTAGCTCCGCTCCGATCCCGAGGGATCCGGATCTTGAATTACATCGACGACTGGCTCATCTTGGCCCAGTCTCGAGATTTGGCGGCTCGGCATCGAGATGTCGTTCTCGCACATATGAAGGAGCTCGGGCTGAGACTAAACGCCCAAAAGAGTGTACTCTGGCCGAGGCAGAGCACGACTTTCCTAGGCGTTGTATGGGATTCTGTGTCAATGTCGGCACGGCTTTCCCCCGTGCGCATTACATCAATCCTATCGGCAGTCAACGACATAAAGCTAGGCCAGCTGGTCACTGTCAGACACTTCCAGAGAGTTCTGGGGCTCATGGCAGCAGCCTCCTGCGTGATACCGCTAGGTTTGCTTCACATGAGATGTCTGCAGTGGTGGCTCAAGACCAGGGGGTTTTCCCCGAGGGGGAACCCTTCCCGCCTGATCAAGGTCTCAAGGCGCTGCCTGCGAGCCTTGAGTCAGTGGAAGAATCCCTGGTTTCTTGCCCAAGGACCCGTACTGGGACCAGTCTGTCACCGCGTGACGCTGTCGACAGACGCCTCCCGCTCGGGTTGGGGGGCGGTCCTGAGGGACCGCTCAGCTCAAGGTTTATGGAACGAGGCCTGCCTCTCTCTGCATATCAATGCGTTGGAGATGTTGGCAGTTTGGAGGGCGCTTCAAGCCTTTCTCCCAGACCTCCGGGGCCACCATGTGTTAGTCCAGTCCGACAACATGGCGGTGGTATCCTACATAAACCATCAGGGGGGTCTCCGCTCCCTTCGGCTTTCCAAGCTGGCCGGGCGGATCCTCCTCTGGGCTCGGAACAAACTCAGCTCCCTACGGGCAGCTTATATTCCGGGATCCCAGAACACGGGAGCAGACTTCCTGTCGAGGCAGGGGCCGAGGCCCGGGGAATGGATGCTCCACACCGAGGTGATGGAGCAGATATGGGAGAAGTTCGGTCAAGCCCAAGTGGACCTCTTTGCGTCCCACGAGGCGACCCACTGCCCTCTGTGGTACTCCCTCTCTCCTCCAGCTCCGTTGGGACTGGACGCGATGCAACAGGAGTGGCCGAGGCTACCCCTGTATGCTTTTCCCCCAGTAGCTCTGCTCCCGGGGGTTCTAGAGAAAGTTCGCCAGGACAGGGTCCGTCTCACCTTAGTTGCCCCGCGGTGGCCGGGCAGGGTGTGGTTCTCGGACTTGGTGTCCCTCCTAGACGGCACTCCTTGGAGGATTCCCGTCAGAGTGGATCTTCTGTCTCAGGCACAGGGCAGGATCCTTCATCCTCGCCCGGAACTGTGGAATCTGTGGGTCTGGCCTCTGAGGGGGCCCGACTCATAGACTCGGGTCTCTCGACTGAGGTCGTTGAGACCATTCTCCACTCTAGAGCCCCATCCACGAGGAAACTCTACGCCAGGAAGTGGGCCTTCTTCACTTCCTGGTGCGGTAGCAAATCTGTAGACCCAGTGACCTGCCAGGTCGGTATCGTCCTGGAGTTCTTACAGGAGAGGTTCGCCGCTGGGCTGTCCCCCTCCACGCTTAAGGTGTACGTGGCTGCCATTGCGGCTTACTACGTGCCCCCGAGTGGTATACCCCTGGGTCGGGACCCCCTAGTAGTTCGTTTCCTCCGTGGCACTCTCAGGCTGAGGCCTGCGGTACGCTCCAGGGTTCCTTCCTGGGACCTGTCCCTGGTACTCCAGGCCTTGTCCCAGGAACCCTTTGAGCCGCGTGAGGACAAATTTCTCACTCTTAAAACGGTGTTCCTCCTAGCCATTTCCTCATTCAAGAGGGTTGGTGACCTTCAGGCCCTGTCAGTGGCCCCCTCCTGTCTGGAGTTTGCTCCTGGTCTGGCGAAAGCCTTTCTCTCTCCCAGACCAGGGTATGTTCCGAAGGTCCTCTCGAGCCCAGCTCGTCACATTGTACTGCAGGCCTTATGTCTTCCCCCCGTTGATGATCATGACCAGGAGTTCAGGAGCAAGGTCTGTCCAGTGCGAGCACTGGACGCCTACGTCCGCAGAGTGGCTTTATGGCGTAAGTCTGACCAACTCTTCGTATGCTTCGGGGCTCCTAAGGGAGCTCCAGCATCTAAACCTACTTTAAGCAGGTGGATAGTTGAGACTATCTCACTAGCTTATGAACTGGCGGGTCAGCAGTGTCCTCTGCATGTCCGCGCCCACTCTACCCGGAGCATGGCTACCTCTAAAGCTTTTTTCGCAGGGGCTCCCCTTGCCGATATTTGTGATGCGGCTGGCTGGTCCTCACCGCATACCTTTATTAGGTTCTACCAGTTAGACCTTAACCCCGCTTTGGGAACCTTGGCCCTTTCGTAGTGAGCTACGTTAGCTTGGCATACTCCGTTCGCTGAGGCGGCGTGGGTATTCTCGTTCCCATATGCGTTCCGACGCAGTGTTGAGTTCCCTTGACAGGGAACGTCTCAGGTTACTTACGTAACCCTAGTTCCCTTAGAGGGAACGAGACACTGCGTCTCGTAGCCTCAGCTCCATCGCACGCCGGCTGTTTTCAGACACTAGTTAAGCTGAGGCTGCTAGTCTGCTGCGTGCAGTTATACTCCTGGCTCATGACGTCACACTCGGCTACGTGCACTCGCACACCTGGTTTCAATTGCGCTTCAAGAGACAATTACACTAATGCGTTCCCATATGCGTTCCGACGCAGTGTCTCGTTCCCTCTAAGGGAACTAGGGTTACGTAAGTAACCTGAGACGTTTTTAGGGACCAACACAGTGGGGACAGAATGGAAACAGCTCAATATGGGGAATAATTATGTCTTAATGTCTTTAATATGTAAACGTGTTTATGGTTGTTTCGGGCTAGTCTATGGGATTTACACTATCATTCAAAAGTTTAAGGTTGGTAAGACTTTTTAACGTTTAAAAAATAATAATATCGTATGCTCAACCAAGGCTGCACTTTTTGTGTAAATTATGAAATGTTATTTCAATTTAAAATAACTTTTCTGTTTGCCTAAATTGTACAACATAAGTGATTCCTTCCATTCAGCATTCAGTGTAACGTGATTCTTCATAAATCATTCTAATAAGTTGATTTGATAATGTTGAAAACAGTAGTGCATATCTTCATATTTTTGTGGAAACTGTGATATGTTATTCTCCAATGAAAATAACTTTTGTAATAATGTAAAAGTCCTACTTGATCAAATTAATGCGTGCTTGCTAAATAAAAATGTTAATTTATAAAAAACAAGTTTAAATTATAATTTAATATTCCCGCAGTGGTATAAAAATAAAATTTGTGTATGATGAGTTATTTGACTCACATAGTGGGTATACTGGCGACTGCTTTTAGGCTGGTGGGGTTGCGGATGAGTTTGTCCAGCGTATTGACGATATCTGTGAAGCGTGGACGAGCGTTCCGATCTTTCTGCCAACAGTCAAGCATCAGCTGGTGGAGAGCAGTGGGACAGTCCATGGGGGGCGGCAGTCTGTAATCCTGCTCTATTGCATTGATCACCTAAACACACACACAGATTAATTATTGTCATTAATTGCTTTGTTTGGAGGGATGCAGAAAAGACTGTCGAGAAAAAGAGGTAAGCCAGCTTGATTGGGTCTCATTTGAACGTGCTCCTCTTGAGCTTTGTTAATAAAATATCATTTCTGGAGTCTCTAAGAGGATTTATAAACATGCAAATTTAAACTTTATAATGATAAAAACAATGAGGCATAATTTCACAGACAGGGTTTAGATTAAGTCAGGATTAGGCCTCAGTTTGATTAGCCTATTCTAAGCAGCTTTTATAAACATGCCTTAGAAAAAAAACATTACATTTCACTACATCTTGAGACAAAACAATGGCACTGACATACTTTAAGATATGTCAGTGCATGTTGCTATAAAAATGCATGATGTCAGTTTTCACAAAATCACACAAGTGAGCTGTATGACCAAAATGAATGGTCTCATTTTCAAAAACGTTTTTGACTCTATCTCTCCCAATTGCTTGTTTACATTTTGCAATTATAACTTTTTTCTAAGAATTGCGAGTTATGTGATACAAACTCACATTTGCAAGAAATAAAGATATAAACTCACAAATCAGAAATTTTTCTTGCAATTCTGAGTCAGAACTGCGAAATAAAAGTTGCAATTACATTTTTCTTTTTTTTTTTCGTAGCAGAAACAATCTTCCATACTTACTAGAAGAGATGCATTATGAGATTTAATTACAACTACTTAAATAATAAAATCTAAATAATAGTCTAAATCACCATATCATAAAAAAACTGATTCTACGGCACACAATTTTGTTTTATCTTACATAAATACTCTCATATATCAGGTTTGTTGCATTGACGCCTCACCATGACACACAAACAACCCGTGAACATCATTAATCTTTAACGGTGATCTATCGTTCTATCCTCCTCAAACACTGGACTCTGTTGCCATAATGCTCTCTCTTTGATTCTCTCTGACACAAGCAAACAAACAAGGTCTATCCTCTGCATAGCAATCCTGAGCTCTGGTTCACATAAACATGAATCTAAATATTTGTGGATCAATCAGCTCTCTGCTCCCTCCACAGCAGCCACTTTTCTCCTAAACATATTCCACAGGAGATGTGGGCTCTTAGTGCTGCTGATATCCTGCTGTTTCATTATGCTGATATGAAAATTTTATGATCATTTGGGATTGGATGACAGTTAAAAACTCTAGAAGATCGGTTAAAGTGTGTTATAGGCTGAAAAAACATTATCCACCTCATCCACAACTTTACCCTTGGCAGATCTTCTGGGTGTGAGAGAATAACAAGGGAGCTCTATTGGTTTATGTTTTAGGTTCATGTCATGTGACACTTTGTACAACAGAATTAGACAGCTGTATAGTCATTCATAAGATTTTTTTCATGAATATTTAACAATATATAGTAATTTTCAAAGACAGCAAATTAAGTCTGTCAAGCATGACAAACAACATCCCTTTTGAGCAATGGATACAATCTTTGGGAAAAGAAAGTACATGCAAAGTACAGAAATTGCACAGAGTAATTCATTTCTTCAATTTATATTCTTTGAATTGAATGTTCTGAACCTCTGAATGCTCAGTTAGATTTTTACAGTCATGAGTTTGACAGTCATTACAGTCACAAGCTCCTCATGGTTCGTTTTGCATCTCTTACGTGTTAACTGGATGCTAAAAGGTTTGGGGATTTTAAGTTTGCATTGGCAAGATTTTCTGAAAATCCCCAGAGAGTCTAGAATGAATGTGCTGTATTCACAATATGAAAATAAAATACTTTTGACTGCACTGATGCTGGAAGATTTGAATGCAAAAAAACGTATAGTAAAAAATATAATCAGCATCAGAGCCAATGAGACTGAAGGGTCTGGGATTTGCAATGCACTTTATATCTATCAAGAATGTATCGCAAAGACCAACAGGTTCACTTTTTCACATATTAACGTTATCACAGGTTAGCATAAAAAGGTTATGACAACACACAACGAGTTTAGTTGTAATATTATTATATTATAAATTCTATAATAATATTTACAACCACAACAACGACAATAGTAATACTACTACTAATAATAATTGTTTTGAATCTGTCATGTGTCTGTCTTGTCGTTGTCTACTTCCTGTTTCCCCATGTGCTCTCCCTGTGTCATGTGTCGCCGCAACATTGTTGTCCATCCTTTCTTCTTTGAATTGTAATTACAAAACTATTCTATTGGATATTCCTTCATCCTCATGATCTTTGTTTACATACCGTGACAAAAATTTGTATTATCGCTATTATGATTATTATTATCATGAAGTATTAAAAATATAATATAATAATGTAATATAAAGTTATGGAAGCCCGTTTCCGCCACAGTTGAGGAAAAAAAAGATTACCGTATTTATTCGAGTATATCGCGCACACGTGTATAACGCGCACCCCTAATTTTCGATTAAAAATCGGTAGCATTGTAATTGACAAAAAACGTTGTTGAACACGTGCAGCCATGATAAAAAAACATTTATTTATTGTATAACATATACTTATATAACATATATAACTTATATAATATTTATTGACAACATAAACGAATGAACACAATACCGAAATAGAATTACCGGTAAAAAATATTTATTTAAAATCCTTCAGCGTCAGATTCCTCATCAGAGACAATAAAGAGTTGCTCCCATTCTTCTGGAGTTAATTTTTCATCAGTGTCCCAGTTGGCAGGAACATCTGTTTCTCCGGTTTCTTCTGCGTCTTAATTCCACAGCAGGTCGTCTTCTGTGCCGTCCATTTTATTGCTAATAACTGTCTTCACAAAAAAACACAAAATGCCTGTCTTCTCCGTAACGTGTGGGTGAGGAAATGAAGCGGCGAAGGGACTTTTTTTTTCTTCGCCCTCGCGTACAGTGCGAGGCTGCAGCCTGTGTTACGGGATGTAATGTATCATGCAATCGGCAATCGATTGCTTTGGGCTATGTTGCGGTTGTTGCCGCGGTTTATGTTTGAATACAGTTGCTGAATTGCACTCAAGAGTCTGCCTTTTATTTTATGCATATATTGCTACTTAAACAGCCTGTAAAATGCGCAGCGCGAACTCACAATTCGCCGGCGCCCTCAAAGGACCGGCCGTCAAAACAAACCCCACCCCACCCCAGCCCAGCCCTCGTGCATAACGCGCATCCCTAACTTTGATTTATTTTTTTGGTAGAAAATTTTGCGCGTTATACTCGAATAATTACGGTAAGTCGAAATATTGACTAAGTATCTTAAAATAACGAGAAACTTTCTCGAAATATTGACATAGTATCTCGAAATAACGAGAAACTTTCTTGAAATAATGACTTAGTATCTCGAAATAACGAGAAACTTTCTCGAAATAATGACTTAGTATCTCGAAATAACGAGAAACTTTTCGAAATAATGACTTAGTATCTCGAAATAACGAGAAACTTTTCGAAATAATGACTTGGTATCTCAAAATAACGAGACAGCTGTTTTACAGAACGTGTCATGTTTGCTGTGATCTCGCATTTACACGCTTTGACCATGCGGAGAAGCACGAGAAGTCATTATTTCGATAAAGTTTCTCGTTATTTCGAGATACTAAGTCAATATTTCGACTTAAATATTTTTTTCAACTGTGGCAGAAACGGGCTTCCATATAAAGTGGACTAAGAATCAGGTAAAATGTTATATCATTATCTATTATTATTTTAATAATATATAATAAAATGTAATATTGTATAATAAAGTGGACTAAGAATCATGCAAAAAGTTATTATTAAACACCATAATAATTGTATTAATTTGTATAATATAAAATATAGATTGGGTTGTCCAGTGTGTCTCCATCCCAGTCATAAAACGCAATTCTCTGTTCTGTATAAAATGGAAACTTACATCTTGGTTACTCATGTCCCAGTAGGGCCTCTCGCCAAAAGACATCACCTCCCACATGACAATACCGTAACTCCAGACATCGCTAGCAGAAGTGAACTTCCTGTATGCGATAGCTTCCGGTGAGGTCCACCTCACAGGGATCTTTCCACCCTGAGGAAAAAACAGTTTGGATTGATTTTATTTTTCAGGAATCCATGTGACTCTGCATAACATTTATGTAAACAAAACCATCCAATAGAAAAAAAATATCCCTTTTACATGGACAACTGTAACAATAACAAAACAAATAAGCAATGGGAACATATCGACTCACTGAGTTCTATATCCATTGCAGCTATAAATATTTGCAAACAATGGGCTGCATTTGCATTTTTCAACACAACTGAATTCAATTATTTTTGTTTTACAAAGCACTATAAAAAAAACATTTTCTCCTATTTCAGTACACACACACACAAGCATGGCTAAGTGTGTGTGAGGAGGGCCTAGCCTCGTTCGTGGAGCGTTTCTGTCTGTAATTGCTCTACCTGAGGCTGGATTTGTGTTCCTCATTGATTAAAACTGACAGCGGATTGTTTCACCTTTGTTTCGGTTTCACCCAGAAGATTCACCTCACACACCCAGCAACACAATGATAAAAGAAAAAGAAACAATGATAAAACACACTTATCTGGTTTTAGAAACCACATGCTTTATGTACGAGTCTTATGATGTCAATTAGTTCAGTCCTGCATCTGATGTCAACAAGACAAGAATTCAAATGACAGAAAATGTAGAAAAGGACAGAGCTGAGTAGCACTTAGTAAGTGTGGTTCAGAATTTATGAATTTAGGCTTAAAAGTGACAATTAAAAGTTTTTTTTAGGATGTTAGGATATTGCTATGCAGTTAATGTTTCCTAAATGGCTTTCAGCAAGCTGCAGTGTGGTCGCTACATTGTTGCTTATTGTCTCCATGTCCTCTGGTCTTTAGAAATGACTTGGGTCTCTTCTTAAATACAAGCACCTTAGCCCACCAGATTTACACTTTCTAAATGATAGTTTATTCTAATATCTGTGAGCTAGTTTTCTATGCTAAACAACAATTTAGCAAGAATACACACATCCATTGAATGCGTTCAGTCACTCTCTCTCTACCTATAGTGTGTTGGGTGTACAGCACTTCATACAAATACATATTTCATTCATATAAAAAAGTTCATAAAAAAACAGTACTCTTGTGCATACTGCAGGCCTCAGCCTCCTGATGCCATGAAGGAAATGTGTAATTAGTGGATCTCTCCTTAAAGTCATTCAACCCAAAGGTTGCCACATACACCTTTAAAGTGGAAATGGATAACCCTGCAGTAACTCATTCTTGCAGAAATTCCAGGACTGTACCAACCGAGCAGTTAACTGGGTCCAGCTGATGACTACTTCACCTTAAATAAAACATTTTCCACTTCTGGGTGTACAGCTTGTGGAGGGAGCTCTGGAGTGAAGAATGGTCTCAACAACCTCAGTTGAGAAACCAGAATCTGTGAGCTTGGCTCCCTCAGAGACAAGGATGGACTATCAATGGCTCAAGGATGGAGTATATCAAGTCCCCTGTCTGGGACAGTAAGTCTCTCCTGATCAAAGTCTCCCATGGCAATCCGTCGAGGAAAGACACTAGATCTGTGATCCACAATCACCCTGGCTAACGCAAGGTGATTAAAGTCAAATGGACTCTCCAGAACTCCATAGGGGCAGAGTGATCGGGGAGAAAGCATACATACAGACACAGTCTCGGCCTCGTCTGAAACATAGCATTCAGTCTAAGCGGAGCTGGGTGCATAAGGGAGAACCAGAGTGGACAGTGAGATATCTCTCAAGACGCAAACAGATCCACTTGTGCCAGGCCAAATTTCTCCCATATCTGCTCCACTACATCAGGATGAAGGCTCCATTCCCCAGGCCTCGGCCCCTGCATTGACAGGATCCTATATTTTTGGAAACCTGGGATGAAGGCTGAGTGAGAGAAAATTTCCCTTGGACCACAAGAGCATCGTTGTGCCAGTACACAAGTGGACAAAAACAAAAAAACCTTGATGACCATAATGTCGACCACCAATGTGTTGTCTTACTGGACAAGCACATGTTGACCCCTGATGTATGGGAAGAAGGCTCTGAGAGCCAGAAGGAGAGACATCATCTCTAGTTTATTTATGTGTCAAAAGAGCTGGTGCCACAGGCCTTGCACTGAACGATCCCTTAGGACCCCTCCCCACCCGTGAAGGAAGCATCTGTTGTTAGCATCTTGGACTTGATCTGTAAGCTTTATTTATGTCTTTGGGGTCTGGTGCTCTGGTCGTCTGGACCTCTTGCATGCAGCCTTCTAAGTAATAAGGCTGATCCTCAGACCCATCTCACCCTTCGAGGCTGCAGCTGAGAGTGCCACCCAATCCCCTTTCTGTCTGAAGGGGAGCTCGGGAAGCGAAGCTCTGCTTTTGGGTGGCACGGTCTGAGGATGTGGATTTTGGTAGCTGTGGAGATCTAAGAGTAGTGGGGGAGGAGTGTCTGGAATGCTGCCACTTGTTTAGTGAGCTCCTGAAACTTCTCAACGACTGTGTTTACAGCATCGCCAAAGACGCCAGGAGGCACTAGTGGGGCGTCCAAGAGGAAGTTTTATTTTTCTTGTTTATTGAGATGTTAACCATAGATGTCTCTCCGTGGCCACCAAGTCTTCCATAGAGCAGCCAATAGAACTATCTCTCCTGGTGGCCCGGAGAGATAAATCTGTGGCCTGGCACAGCTCCGCCACTGCATCTGGATCAATTCCCTCATTCATTGAGATGTTCTAACACATTTGCCTGGTAGGCCTACAGCAATGCCGTGATGTGGAGGCCTGCTGCAGCCTGACTCAAGGCAGAATAAGTTTTGCCCACCAATGGCAATGTCGGGGCCTTTAGGTATGATGATTGTGGAGCGAGGTAGCTCACGAGCGCTTCTTCCATGCTTGGAATGGCCCCGTAACCGTGCTTGGTAGGAGTGTGACTGGTAGGAGGCTGGTATTTTCCGGTAAGAGGGTGGTCGGGTAAAAAAGGCAAGCCCCGACGTAGAGGTTGTCCCTGTGAAGGCTCTACTCCAAAACAAACAGCACACAGATAGTGTGTGTTGCTGCCCATGATGAAACGAGAGCAGGGATTGACACACAACCTGAATTGTTCGCTCGCCATGTTTACTTTCTTTTGGGTTTTTCCTAACTTTTTAAACTAGCTACGGAAGGACAGACAACACCAAATAGACAGACATTTAGAATAAAGCCCTTACAGAAGACACATGAGCTGCCATTGTCTGAGTTTGCCATGCTTTTATAGATACCTGGTTCATGATGTAACCCGCCGAATGTAACAATATACATTCACACCATTGGTTAGTCTTCACACATGCTTCACGATGTAATCACACTAAGTGTTCCCAAAGCGTCTTCAACACAGAGTGAGTTCCCTTGAAAGGGAAACTGTGCTTACACTAACCCCAACAATTCGATTGTAATCAGACTAGTAGCATAGTCGGAATAAAAGAGTTATACATAACCACTTCAATCAAAATGAATTTGCCAAATCCGATTATATTTCATTTGGATTGTAAGAGGTGGTTAAACCTTTTCTAATCCGATTGAGTGGACGTGCAAATGTTTAACCGGATTGAAAATCAAAACAGAAAATTACATTTCTGTGCATGTGCCATGATGTAGAGATGGAGTAATGACACATTGCATAATGACATAATGACTTTATTGCTGTTGTTGGCCACAGGAAGGGACTGCTTGATAAATATAAGCAGCATGACACAAAGGTTCATGTGCTGTGCAATGTAGGAGTATGGTTAGTTTGCACAAACAGCGAGAAACTGTATATTCGTGTAGTGTGATTGAATCGGAAAAAAAAATGCAGATTTGAAGCTTGTGACACAAACATACACATCCAACTGATCATTATATGTAAACTCTGCATTCGCATTTATTCATTGGAATGAGTTCGAAAGGTGTCCATGTAAATGTTGCTAATGTGAAGTACTCCAGTATGAAAAGCTTAGCCAATAATTAAAGAGATATTTACATCGTCTTAAAGACACAGCAGCAACAAAAGCAAGTGTAAAGGGTAACAAAAACGTCTCGGGTTACTTATGTAACCCTGGTTCCCTGAGGGGAACGAGACGCTGTGTCGAAGCACTAGGGGAAATAGCCTTGCGTGAGTCACGTGAAGATCTATGCAACCAATGAGAAGCGAACGCGTGTGAATGCGTCACTGCCGGCCGCAGCCGGTGACATCATGAGGAAGAGCATAAAGCGCGTCTGAAACCGGGGCGCGTCAGCCATGAATGCCTGAAGCGGGCCCGGATGCGCCCGGAGCTGAGGCCAAGACACAGCGTCTCGTTCCCCTCAGGGAACCAGGGTTACATAAGTAACCCGAGACGTTCCCTTTCAGGGAACTCGAGCTGTGTCGAAGCACTAGGGGAACGCTATGCCAACGCCACCTCAGCGAGGTCAGCATCCGGGTGTGTCCCAGCTCACTGAGAGAGCACCCTGGTTCCCGGGGCGGCATCGAGGTCTAGCTGGTAGAACCTCATGAATGTGTGCGGCGAGGACCAGCCAGCCGCAGCACAAACGTCAGGCAAGGAGACTCCGGAGAGGAGAGCCTTGGATGCCGCCATGCTCCTAGTGGAGTGGGCTCGGACCCTCAAAGGAGAAGCATGTCCGGCCGACTCATAAGCTAGACAGATAGCCTCGACTATCCACCTGCTCAGAGTTTGCTTGGAAGCTGGGGCACCCTCGGGGGCCCCAAAGCAAACGAACAGTTGGTCCGACTTACGCCACGTGGCAGTCTTGTGAACGTAAGCGTCCAGTGCTCGCACTGGACAGACCTTGTTCTTGTGCTCCTGCTCATGATCGTCAAATGGGGGAGGGCAGAAGGCCTGCAGCGTGACAGACCGAGCCACATTAGTGGGAACCTTGGGGACGTAGCCCGGCCTCGGGTGGAGGAAAGCTTTCGCCATCCCGGGCGCAAACTCAAGACATGATGGGGCCACTGAGAGGGCCTGAAGGTCCCCGACCCTCTTAAGCGAAGTGATAGCCAGCAAAAGAAGAGTTTTTAGCGAGAGGTACTTGATAGAGATACCCTCTAGAGGTTCAAAGGGTGGCTGGGACAAGCCTAGGAGTACCATGGACAAGTCCCAGGCAGGCACCCTGGTCTGTGCCGCAGGTCTCAGCCTTAATGTACCACGGAGGAAACGAGTGACTAGGGGGTCCCTGCCCAAGGACACCCCACCCAGAGGTACGTGGCAAGCCGCTATAGCAGCCACGTAGACCTTCAAGGTGGAGGGGGACAGCCCTGCCACAAATCTTTCTTGCAGGAACTCCAGTACTTTGCCAATTTGGCAGGTTACTGGGTTCAGCTGCCTTTCACTACACCAAGAAGTGAAGAGCTTCCACTTCAAGGCGTAGAGTTTCCTCGTGGAGGGAGCTCTGGACTGCAGGATGGTCTCAACAACCTCGGCTGAGAGACCGGCCTCTATGAGCTGGGCCCCCTCAGGGGCCAGACCCACAGTTTCAACGGCCCTGGTTGCGGGTGAAGAATGCAACCTTCCGCCTGGGACAGAAGGTCCCTCCTGATCGGGATCTCCCAGGGGACCCCGTCGAGGAGGGACACAAGGTCCGCGAACCATATTCTGGACGGCCAGTGGGGGGCCACTAGCGTGAGACGGACCTTGTCCCGGCGAACCTTGGCCAGAACTCCCGGGAGCAGAGCGATCGGGGGAAAAGCATACAGGCGTAACCTCGGCCATGCCTGCGTCACGGCATCCCGCCCCAGAGGCGCTGGATGTGTGAGTGAAAACCACAGAGGGCAATGGGAGTTTTCTACCGAGGCAAACAGGTCGACCTGTGCCTTTCCGAACCTTTCCCAAATTTGCTCCACCACCTCGGGGTGGAGTCGCCATTCCCCTGGTCTCGCCCCCTGTCTCGACAGGGCGTCTGCTCCCACATTCTGGACCCCCGGGATGTAAGCCGCCCGGATGGAGAGCAGCTTTCCCTGGGCCCAGAGGAGGATCTGTCGCGCCATCTTGTAAAGTGGTCGCGAACGCAGACCCCCCTGGTGATTGATATACGCAACCGCAGTCATGCTGTCGGTGAAAACAGTGACATGGTGGTCGCGAAGGTCCGGTAGGAACGCACGGAGTGCTTTGCGGATCGCCAGTAACTCTAACATGTTTATGTGCCAGGTTTGGTGCCGACTGTTCCATAGACCTTGTGAGGAGCGGTCTCTCAAGACCGCCCCCCAGCCCGAGAGGGAGGCATCTGTCGAGAGAGAGACTCTCCGAGCCAGAGCCCCTAGCACTGGGCCTTGAGACAGAAACCAAGGATTCTTCCACATACTCAAGGCGCGTAGGCATCGCCCCGTGACCTTGATAATGCGAAGCGGGTTCCCTTTCGGGGAAAACCCCTTGGTCTTTAGCCACCACTGCAGGGGTCTCATATGCAGCAGGCCCAACGGGATGACGCAGGAAGCCGCTGCCATGAGCCCTAACACCCTCTGGAAGTGTCTGACAGTGAGTGGCTGGCCTAACTTGATGCTCTTGACGGCTGAACAGATAACTTGGATGCGCCCGGGGGAAAGCCGGGCCGACATCGCTACTGAGTCCCAGACGACTCCCAAGAAGGTGGTTCTCTGAGCAGGAGAAAGGACACTCTTCTTGGCGTTCAGCCTCAACCCCAGCTCCTTTATGTGTGCGAGCACTACATCTCGATGTTGCTCCGCCAACTGCGGCGACTGGGCCAGAATAAGCCAGTCGTCTATATAGTTTAAGACACGGATGCCCCGTGACCGCAGGGGAGCTAGAGCAGCGTCCACGACTTTCGTAAACGTGCGGGGTGAGAGCGCTAGGCCGAAAGGAAGCACCCGATACTGGTACGCCTTTCCCCCAAAGGCGAACCTCAGGAACTTCCTGTGTTGCGGAAGGATGGAGACATGGAAATAAGCGTCCTTGAGGTCGACTGTGACAAACCAATCCTCGGATCTGATCTGCACTACGATCTGTTTGAGCGTTAGCATTTTGAACTTTAGACGCTTGACCGCACGATTCAAGAGACGTAAATCCAGAATGGGCCGCAACCCTCCATCCTTCTTTGGAACTATGAAGTACCGGCTGTAGAACCCGGACTTGCTCTCTGCGAGGGGTACATACTCGATGGCCCCTTTCGCCAGCAAAGTGTCTACTTCTTGTTCCATGACCAGAGCCTGCTGAGGGCCTACAGCAGACTGTAGGACCCCCGAGAACTGGGGTGGTGAGACCCCGAACTGAATGGCGTACCCTAAGGTGACCGTGCGCAGGACCCACTGAGAGATACCGGGTAGCCGTGACCACGCATCCCGGAATTCTACTAGGGGAACCAGCCTCCCGGGGCTGGCCTCTGGTGCTGATGGCATGTCCACCACTGGGCCGGGATTTCCGGATTCCCGGGTGGAGTGCTCTAGGACCCTCCTCAGAGGGGGTGGTTTTCCCATGGCGGGCTGACTGGTCAGCTGCTCCAGGGATACACCACCTTGTTGCGGCTTGGCGTCAGGGCCGCTTGCTCTTAGCCTTCTTAGCGCTCAGGACAGCCCTCAGATCGCCCCTCTTGCCAGAGGCTTGAGCCTGTCGCCCCGACCCCCCGGGATTAGCCGGAGGAAGACGGGTGGCGACACTTCGTTTTTGAGCGGCCCTGTGTGAAGAGCTCTGAGACCCCCTTTGACTGGCGGTCTCACGTGGAGGGCGGCGGGGAATAACTTTACTGAACGCCACCTGCTGTCGTGCAGCCTCCTGAAACTTGTCGACAACGCTTTTTACGGCGTCGCCGAACAAGCCCGAAGGGGACAGAGGAGCGTCCAGCAAAACAAATTTGTCCCTATCTTTGATGGAAGACAAATTGAGCCAAAGATGTCTCTCCGTAGCCACCAGAGCTGCCATGGAGCGACCGACAGAGTAGGCCGTCTCCCTAGTGGCCCGGAGAGACAGATCCACGGTCCGGCGCAGCTCTGCCACTGTCTCCGGACCGATACCGCCGCCCTCGTTGAGGTCCCCCAGCAACTCAGCCTGATAAGCCTGCAGCAGAGCCGTGGTGTGCAGGCACGCTGCGGCTTGACTAGAGGCTGAGTACGCTCTCCCCACCAAAGACGACGTGACGCGCATCGGCTTGGAGGGGAGCGCCGGAGCTTTAATGGAGGACGCAGATTGGGGCACAAGGTAGCTCGCAAGCGCCTCATCCACCTTCTGCATCCCCCCATAGCAATAGCTTTGAGCCCCTGCGAGATTCGTATACATCGAACTGTTCCGTGTATGAACTCTCTCAGAGGCTGGCTTTTCCCACGATCTGGATACCTCGGCATGCAAATCGGGAAGGAAAGGCATAGCTCGGCGCGGGGGAGTGACGCGAGCCGGCAGATAACGCTCGTCCAACATACTTCTTTTAGGACGGGCGCTTCTGGTCTCCGCCGGCCATTCAATATCCAGACGAGAGACAGCTCGCGCCACAACCTCAACTAGCTCTTCAAACGCCGGCGAGGAGAGTGGCGAAGCCTCCTCTGCCGGGTCAACACTAGCTAAGTCCATCTCACTATCGGAACTCGACAAAGCTAATGTTGGAGTCACAGCACGAACATCTCCCGAGGAGTGCCCGTGACTGGAACCCGTTTGGTCTCGTGAGGGCTGAGGTAAGGACGGATCCACCCCAGCAGCCTCAGCGAGATCCATTTGTGAACCCCAGGACTGAGAGCGCCGCAACGCCTCGGCCGCTGCAGGTCCCGAACCCCGGGGAACACTAGCCTGGGCGGCCTCGTTACAGACCGCCAGGCGGGAGCGGAGAACATGCAGAGAAAACTGCTCACAGTCTTTACAGCCGGCGCCCTCAAGAGCCGACCGTGCATGTTCCACTCCTAAACAGATAACACACATTACATGTGTATCCCTGCCCGTTATAAAACGAGGACAGGGATAAACACACGGTCTGAAACTCTGTTCATCTCTCGCCACACTTTTCACACTCATTCTTTGATTTTTTAAGCTATCAAGTCTCAAAAACCACTCTCGCACAGACACAGCACGCTGAAGGCATTCAGAGCTGACGCGCCCCGGTTTCAGACGCGCTTTATGCTCTTCCTCATGACGTCACCGGCTGCGGCCGGCAGTGACGCATTCACACGCGTTCGCTTCTCATTGGTTGCATAGATCTTCACGTGACTCACGCAAGGCTATTTCCCCTAGTGCTTCGACACAGCTCGAGTTCCCTGAAAGGGAACTGATACTTTTTTGGTGCTTTGACTAGCTTTATAAATGGACTTCAGGGTAAATAAAATAGAATGCTTCAGAATATACCTTTTGTTTATATATATATATATATATATATATTTTTGATCAAATAAAATATGATCGGAGGGGCTGCATGACCCATTGTGCTTGGACTATTTTATTTTTTTATCTTTATGTTTAGTGACCTGAAAGACTCAATTTCTTCTTCATTGATTCCAATAAAACAACGAATGAACCTACATACAACAAAGAACAGTGCCTTAAGGTCTCCTTCACTGACTGCTTTGTGCCATGAGAGGTCTGTCACCATACAGACGGAGCACATAAACACTGAATTCAGGTTAGTGACAATTATTTTTACATTGAATCCATGTAATGTGAACATAACAGAACAAACCCAGTAATTGTTAATGCAAAAGTGGCACTGTTTTTCACCAATGCCAGTGTTTGAAAATAAATAGCTGAATCAATGAAACATGAAAAGTCTGGGCAAATACAATAATGTGGTTTATCATTCATACAACATTTATAGCTATAGATCCATAAGTCTCTCTGACACATGACACTGTCACTGTTTTGGATACAAGCTGAAATCTGTCTGAACAATGGAGATCTGTCCCTCAAAGCATCACATGCAGACGGCAAACAACATTTGAAGAACTGCAGAAGAAAGACGTACCACTAGTGTTTAATGTTCCAAACACAAACAATCTGCATCGGAAATGTGCCTGCATGAGGCAAGACGGCAGCTGCATAAATTTAGATCTGTGAAAGATCTAAAAAAACAGAAAGAGAAAAGAGACTTTCTGTCTGTCTATATATTGCAACTTTACGATACCGAGGAAAAACATGAAGTAATGCAAAAGTATAGAGGGGTGTAACACAAAACATAAAATAAAATTACTCATACTTTGATTTGTACACGGTCCACCTTCATCGCACACTCATGTCAACAAACAAAATATATGAATATTAGAGCACCTTGTCTAACTGCTTTTAAATTATAACCCTTGGCCATTTAGTTTCTCTGACAGCCTCACAAATCTAATTTGCTTATATCTTTTTCACTTACATTAATTCCAAATTGTGCTGCAATAACATCAGCAGGCAAATCAGACGTCAGGGGAGTTGGTTCAGATAGCAGTATGCTAACCGTGCGCATCTAACCTTTCGCCCCCTTTTCCCGGTCCCTTACCGCCCCACCACTGCCAAGACACCCAACGGGGACAGCGCAAATTAAACTATGCTCACCTAATCCTTTATCATCCTTTCTCTCCAATTTCCCATCCAGGGTTTTAATATTAGATTATGACCTTGTCTTTCATAATCAGGTTAAGTATTCTTTTTTCCTCAACTAGCGCTTTCTTTTTCTTTTGATGAGTTCTTTGTGCTTTAATGAAATGGCACTTGGACGCCACTGTGAACGGTTTTCTCTGGGATCAAGTTGGTCAGATGCTGCAGGTCAAAGGTCAGATTTCATGTTTGAATAATGACAACCGAGGACAGCTGTGTGGTAAAGTGGTGTTGATATCCTCCGAAACTCGCTAACCAATCTGCTCACAGTCAACATTTTACAAGAGAGACAAGAGTCAAGGCTACAAAACTGTTGCACTGAACTGTATCTTCCTTTCCAAAGTGATTCCAAAGGCGAACAGTGTGCATCTGAAGTGCCTCCGATGAATGAAATACATTATTTGTCAGCTTTAATATATTGGCCTTCATTTTCTTTTTAACACTAAAAATGAACATTTATCGGGCGATACTGATACGGTGGCCGATATATCGTGCATCACTACTGGCAACCAACCAGAAGCCCCCTTGCAACCACAACCCCCAGCATCTCATCCTAGCAACCACTTAGAAAATAAAATTTAAACCACACAAAATCTAGTGTTATTTTATAGGATTCTAACAAAAAACGTATTCCTTGGCGTAAATTAAAGCACAAATCTGAATTCATTTAAAATGAATCTGGCTCTGTCATAGTGACCTTGAGACTGTCCATCTAAATGCTGTTTTATACTATTAGAATTGTTTAAAGTGAGCTGTTGTGAGATTTGGAAAGATTAAGAAACGTAAAAAGAGCACATATGTTCTTCTTAGCTGCAGCACACTGGGGACTGACACACACATACAGACAGGGAATGTAATAACTGATGGGCTTATACTGGCTTAGCTACCTATGGTACTTGACATTCATCAGACTACGTCAAACAGACACACACACAGATGTCTTTCTTGTTATTTAGCAGACTGTACATGTACTCGCTCTTATGGTGTTGGGGTCATTCATTCTCTTTTCAACACAAATACTAATTCAGCCTCATAAGGCTTGCCCATGAAGGTTCATGTCATCAAAAAAATATTTGTTTGAGACATTTAGTTGCAAACACCACTGAGTACACCAACATATTTCACTTTGTTCCCATACAGGGTTGTATTAATAATATGTATTATTTATAATGCGCTTTTATTAAACCCAAAGCTCTACAACATATACAGTGCAAAAATGCATCCATAAAAGCAAACATTAAGACAAAAGTCAAGTCAGAAAAACAAAAAAGAAAAGTTAAAACAAACACTATCTTAAAACGATGGGCTTTTAACTATTTCTTAACTGCATTTCTAGCAGTTAAAGGAAGTGCATTCCACAACCTAGTGGCCACTATAGAAAAGGCTCTTTCACCCATAGTTTTAAATCTGCAAGAAAGCTGTTTGAGTATGAAAGTGTCAGCAGAGCGGAGGGGTCTAGAAGCCATATATGGCGTAATTAAATAACATATGTATGAAGGTGCAATTCCGTACAGCTTTATATGTTAAAGCGAGAGTTTTAAAATCAGTGTGGGCATGGACCAGAAGCCAGTATAGGTTCCTAAGCACTCCAGAGATGCTGACAAGAAGGAGTGTGTTTAAGGACACGTGCAGTTGAGTTCTGTATGCATTGCAGGTGCAATATACTTTGCAGGTAGGCCGATATAAAGGGAATTACAATAATCAACCTTAGAGGTAACATATGCATGGAAAAGCCTTTCTGCATCAGGTAGTGAAAGAAAAGCCCTAATGCTGTCAACTTTGCTGAGTTTAAAAAATGCAGACTTTGGCATGCATGTTATGTTCAATAAACACCCATACCTTCCTGCTTGATGGACTGAGAAAGAGAGGATTATATATGCAATTAAATACATTTCAGGCCATTCTTCAACATAGATTACATGTACATTAAATTATAATTTAGAGAATTCCTACTTGTTCAGTTTTATCAGTTTTATCCCTGGGAATTGAACCGGTGACAGTACAGTACAGCTTGGTTGACAGTACAGAAGCAACCGTTGCCGAAATGGATGCAACAAAACCAGATAACTGCATGATAGTCAGATGGCTTTTTATGTGTCTTAGGCTAATTTACACTGCCAGTAAACCAAGTTGGGCAGTGTGAACTAGTTTAAGTGACAGTTCTTGGCCAGAGTAAGTCGTAATGTGAACCATTCTTGACACAGACAGGCAAAAGTCTGGCTAACAGAGACTATACAATTGAACAAGAAGCTAAAGGACATCAGACTTCAACACCTGGAACTGAGAAGACAAGTGTGGGAAAACAACTGAAGACACTGGAGGAATTGAAATAGTGAATACACAGGAATGAGAGAATGCATGTCACATTCCACAATCTGGCATGCCTTGAATGGGAGAGGAAGAGGAAGTGACAGAGAGGAGAGTGGCAGGGTGAGGGGGTGTCACACATTCAGATCCCACCTCAGTGTAAATAGTTTTATTTTCCATTTGGTACACAGCCACTGCACTTGTCATGCTGGCAGCAGGACTGAAATCTGTGTTCATGCTGAGAAAGTGAGGGACAATTCTTTATTTCTTCCCTTTCAAATTCACTCCATTTTCTATTTCATCTCTTCCAAGACCAAGAATCCTTCAATTTTGTGTGAGAAGATCCCTGGTTGGTTTGTGTGTTTTAGAACAAGATTGTCTAACGCACAGTAATAACTAGAGTTGAGCCAGATACTCGGACTGAGATTCCGGTATGGATAAAGCACTTTTGCCGAGCACGAGTATTATACGAGTAATACGAGTCAATATCTATACTCAGATTGAATAAAAATCCTCATTGGGTAGCTGACTGTGTCTGCGTTCTGTGATAGGCTAGTCACAGCGCCCCTCCCCTACACATGCAGATTTGCTGTGTCTCGCTCTGCTCACTCAGACACAGAACACTGAGAAGAGAACCGCTCTCTTTCTCTCCCTCAGTCACTCAGGTTTGTGTGTCCTTTCCATTAATGTTTAGGGTTTTGTTTTTTATTTCTGTTTGTTTGTAGTACTTACTTATTAACCAGTAGAGTTAACATGGGGTTTGTTCAGATGTTGTTTTGGTAGAATGCATCTAGCATTGTGTCTCTGCCTGTCAGAGATTTGATTTTCTTTTTTTAACCATCTTCTGGCTCTAACCAATTTTTTAACCAGTTTTTCACGCAAAAAATAAAGTAGTGGTATAAAGACTATATTACAAATGAATTAGCTACACACACACACACACACACACACACACACACACACACCTGATGTGGAAATAAAATAAAATTAAAAATAACCACAAAAAAAATTAACACTGATCACAAAAAAATTAAAAGTTAAAAAAAGAAAGTTATGTTTAGATGAAAACTCTTGTTCATTACATTTTTTTTCATAATTGCAACCGCATGTGTTGTATTCATTGTTGCAAAACTTGTTCTGTATATAGTTTGTTTGTTATCGTGATCAAAACCATTGATCTGAAGCTCACTGCTGATGCTGTCATGTAAATAGTTTTCTAATCCGCAATGAATTTAACAATTTCTGATCAACCCATATCAATTGCATGATTAAAAATAACATACTGGTTAAAGCCCCGCCCATTTCAAGACAACCCGCCCACTTCTGGATTAAATCCCGCCCACTTCCAGGTTAGGCCCCACCCAGTCCAAGTACAGACACAGATCATTCATATGGTTAACAGATACAGATAATGCTGTACTCGCTCATCCCTAGTAATAACATAAATCAGCTGAAAACAAATTAAAAAAACAAAAGACAGACAGACATTCTCAGAGTCCAGTACAGTACTTTGTGTCCAGACTGAATGACTAAATGTGACTGAATTGTTTGTTATTGAATTTTTCTATTCAGATAGATAGACAGACCTAATGCATCATCCTAACCAGGTTAGGGTATGAAATGTTGAAAAGCGAACAAAAAAGCCAAAATTAAAATCACTGGCGGGTAATAACATTTTCCCTCTATCAGTAAGCAGGACAGAGATGTCAGTATCACACCCCTGTTCACACTTTTGCAGCATATTCCTGTCAATCAACAGTCACCGCAGGACATCCTGTTTGTGGATGGCGGCTGCCTTTGGGTATTAATGAGCTTTCACACATTTTAAGAGAGACAAAATGTTAGCTAAATATTCCCTGTCTGTCATCTCCTTATCCACCTCAGATCTCTACTCACCAGTGCTGAGAGCCACCCGAGTGTAAAAGATTAAATTGTTTGCTTACAATGCATGGGACATTTCGATGAGATGTCTGAAGAAGCGAATTTAAAATACGCTCAATAAAAGATGTGACCTAGGGCTGTTTCTCTCCAGTGCAGACCCTGCTAAAAGTGTGACTGTCAATGTACCAGCGCCTCTGAAACAAGCCTGAATACCAAAATCATAACTGGGTCTGATAAGACGGAACAAGAGAATGAATTATCAGTAAACCCAGATAATTACTAGCGTGGAGAATCCACGGTAGCAAAAATATCACACTGCTCTCAATAGAGAGTCTTTAAGGAGGCAGGAGAAAATAGTATTTCATCATATTAATATTAAAGATCTGAAGCACAGGAGGGCTAATGATGCCCTGGATGCCTATTAATGATACATAATAGAGAATTCTGGAAGAGTGAGCATTCCAATTGGGGAGACAGGCTATTGGAAGTCCAGCCACTTGGCTTTGTTCAAATCACATTCAGAATTTAAATTCAGTTTTTCCAGGAAATGGTCATGTCCTGTCAGGGAGACAATGCACAGTTTCATTCTGGAGACATTTAGGGAATAAAAGACATTAAAGCAGACAATATTGAGAAAATAAAACCAAAGCATGAAAATGAAGGGCAGTTACAAACCTTTCAAGCAACAGTGTCAAACATGGCACCTATTATTTTCTATTCTATTCTATTATTGTAAGTGGTGAGACTGACGTGCCTGGACAAAGTCTTACCAGTGAGCTGGTGTAGGTGGGGTCAGAGGTGTCTTCCTGCAGATAACGGGATAGGCCAAAGTCCGAGACCTTGCACACAAGGTTGCTGTTTACCAGGATGTTGCGGGCAGCCAGGTCTCGGTGGACGTAATTCATCTCCGACAAGTACTTCATCCCTGCAGCAATTCCCCTCAGCATCCCCACCAGCTGGATCACTGTGAACTGCCCATCATTTTGCTACAACACAACACAAATATTCACATGTCAAAGTTTAACATAATGAGCTATTGGTTTTCAGTCGTACACATATTTTGGGATCGATCTGGTGGTTACCGAAAAATATAAGCATCTACAGTGGTGTGAAAAAGAGTTTGCCCCCTTCCTGATTTCTTATTTTATATCACATATGTTTGTCACACCATGTTTGATCATCAAACAAATTGAAATATACGTCAAAGATAACAAGAAAACACAAAATGCAAAATATTGGTATGATGTTCTTTTCGGCAATGCGGTATTACTTTTACATCAGATATATTGGGACACACACCTTCCAAAAAGTTTTGTCTCTTCAGTCCACAGAGTATTTTCCCAAAAGTCTTAGGGATCATCAAGATCTTTTTTGGCAAAAATGAAACAAGACTTAATGTTCTTTTTGCTTAGCAGTGTTTTTTGTCTTGGAACTCTGCCATGGAGGCAATTTTTGCCCAGTTTCTTTTTTTATGGTGGAGTCATGAACACAGACCTTAACTGAGCCAAGTGAGGCCTGCAGTTCTTTGGATGTTGTTGTGGGGTCTTTATATACTGAATACTGTATACTGAAATCTGCGCTCTTGGGGTAATTTTGATCGGCCGGCCACTCCTGGGAAGGTTCACCACTGTTCCATATTTTTGCAATTTGTGGATAATGTCTCTCACTGTGGTTCGCTAGAGTCACAAAGCTTTAGAAACGGCTTTATAACTTTTTACAGACAGATAGATCTCAATTATTTTCTTTCTCATTTGTTCATTAATCTCGGCATGGTGTCTAGCTTTTGAATATCTTTTGGTCTACTTCACTTTGTCAGGCAGGTCCTATTTAAGTGATTTCTTGACAGAGAACAGATGTGGCAGTAGAGAAATTTAACTCAGATGTGATAAACCACAGTGATGCTTATGTTTATGTTTTTTAAGTTTTGTTTTGACACTTCTTCACACAGGGCCATGCATGTTTTGATTTTTTTTTACCTTAATAATAACAAACTTCATTTAAAAACTGCATTTTTTGTTTACTTGTGTTCTCTTTGACTAATATTTAATTAGTTTGATGATGTGAAACTTTAGAGTGTGACAAACATGCGAAAAATAAGAAATCAGGAAGAGGGTAAACTCTTTTTCATGCAACTGCATTTCTTGTTCAAAATTTGTATTAAGCACTCAGACATTTTATAGTTACAATCAGTTGTGTATCATTCAGAATTGAGTCCCTTTAAAATTTCAGTTCAGTTCCTGAATTTAGTTGAATTTGAATTGGGGTAGCAAACAGGTTGCAGAAATCCAATTCAAATTCCAATCCAAGTAACAAATTACATTTCTAATTAGAATATTTGACAATATTAAAGAATTTAGAATATTTTAAACGTGAAAATTTGAGACTGACATATGGATGGATGGATGGAGAGGTCTGCATTCCCATGGACCGATCAAAAGTTCTTGTAAGTGAGATGTTCGGAAACTGAGCAATTGTCATTGAGCAACATTCTTCATTTATTTGTATCTTTGGCTTATAATTTTGATTGACAGATTGTGTATTTGATTTAGCCAAATTTTACTTTTATGTTTTACGGTGTTGACAATACTATGTTAAGACAATAAGTACATACTATTAACACAATTAATACGACTAATTATTTTATAGCCAACATTTTGTATTTTTCATCTCCAGTCACTGTCTTTCTTTAGGGGAAATTGAAATGTGAAATTCTTAAATTTAGTGGGATCGCTCAGGTCAGGAAGAAAATTCTTCTAAGCAGATAGCAAGTCAACACAGATTGAATTTTAAACTGGAGTGGGCAGGTGCAGAATAGAACCTAGCGGGAACATTACCGCCCAGACCTCTAAGGTGGATGGATGGATGGAAGGAAATTGGATGGATGGAAATTGTGTTTCCAAACTTGGATGAGCATCTAGGAACCACACACGTTCACACCAACTTTTACACCAGCCAAACACATCAACATTTTAGATGCTCTAGTATTTCCTCCATAAACTGCTGCAGTATCTCCACTGTACCATTGAATAAGAGGTGTTGCAGAGAGACTATCTTTGCAATTAGTTTGAAATAAAACAGCTGCAAGTTGTTCTGAGACATGGATGTAAATAATAGGTTTGTTTCATACAAAGTCAAACCCTTCAGTAATTTGGGATTATCAGCAGTCCGGATTAGACATTTATAAAGCACCATTTGTGTTTGACACTCTTCATCAGTAGCTGTCTAAAACGTGTTAACAGCACACAGTTGGGGACGTTACAGTTCCTTCAAAACTTCTGTACACAACCGCCATGTTGCACAAGCAAAAGCTTTGAACTGAATGCACGATAACAAACAGGGGTGGGGAGTGTGGATCGATGGTGACGGTACTCGGATGTGGTGGATTTCTAAGCCAACTTCAAAGAGAACCTTTATTGCGGCACCAGATCAAAGCTAAGACGAACCAATCCATGAGATTGAAAAAAAATGGCCTGAACATTGATTAAGCAGTGTACTTCTCCATGCCAGAGGGAAAGAAGGAAACAGAAAGAAAATAGACAGAGAGACAGAGAGAGAGAGAGAGAAAGAGGGTGATTATTCTGGATGTTGCATTTACCCTAAGGAAAGAGTCGAGTGCCCCATTCTCCATGAACTCTGTCACGATCATGACTGGCCGGCTTTTGGTGACCACACCTTCAAGGCGAATGATGTTAGGGTGGTCAAACTGCCCCATGATTGATGCTTCAGACAGGAAGTCACGTCTCTGCTTCTCAGAATAACCCGCCTTCAGTGTTTTGATGGCAACGTAGATCTCTCGTTTTCCAGGCAGCTTCAGTCGACCTTTATATACTTCCCCGAACTCACCTGGGGTGCAGAGACAGGAAGAAAGACAAATTTTATTTGATTTTATTAAAAATAAAAATGTATTTTGAAGTTTTGAGTGAAATGGTATTTTGACCATAAAAAAAGAGCCAAACTCTTAACTAAAAGAATGGATAGGAATGTGTACAATATGTTTGGAAGTGTAGAAAGCAAGAAATAGCACAGCAAAAGTCAGAATTTAATCTTCTTTGACCGCATGATGGAGAATCACTTATAATCGTACTTGGATTTTTCCTTAACATTCTTGAAATAGACCACCCCAATTGAAACTTGAGTTTTAACGCTCACTTTCAGGGTTTATTTAAGATGAAGTGTCTTAAGTAAATAATTTGTAGGTAGTTTTGTTTTTTTCCCCAAAACAATGTGTCAAATAAAGCTAACTTTAAGACATTGCTCAACCAGTAGAGTTAGCTTGAGGTTGGACTACTTTTAATTCTAAAAATTCAAATTTAAACACTTAATATGTGGTAGCTTAAAAGTCAAGGATTTGTGCTGTTAAGACTGCCATTCCTTACCATGTGGATGTGATACAGGAATGAGTCACTAGCTTCATTCTCATACCACTAAAGCCTTGAAAAATATGTTTTTGCTTGAAAATGCATCTGTTTATCTCCTTTTTGGATTTCCGTTCACACTGAGATGCCGATTTTGTCCTGAGAAAACTGAGCTTTTTGAAAATGCTTCATTTCCAAGTGGATACATTTGAAACATTACTGTGAAAACTGAGGTATTTGAAAATGATGATCCATGTTAGTCATGTGATGCCTATTGAACTGATAGATGTGCATTTTTTTACCACTACTGTGCTAGTTATGTGCGATTCACATTCACACTGTTGCTAAAGATGTTACTTTGTACACAAAGATGACAAAAAATGTACTCGCAATTGTTGTCCAGCGGAAAACCACGAAGAGTGTTTTGAAATAAGAACGTTGTTTTTCAAATGTATTAATGTGGACATGCCCCTACAATAACTTCACTACAGGCAACTCTGGAGTAAAACCAAGCTTTGATTATTTATATGGCACCAGAAGTGCTATAAAAATCAATATAGCTTGAGATAAAATGGGTAAAAATTGTACGGGATAATAAAGAGAAACTCTATCAACTTTGATCTGAGTTTTAGTGCTAAAAGGGTGAGTATTTTTATGATCTGTGTGAAATCCATATGAGGTGCATCAGTGGATTAACTTGAGCTGTCTGCATCAGAGAAGACTGAGTCATAACTCATCTTCATCATGACTAGCCAAAGAAACTAGGAGAAGGGCAGAGACCCTTAGAATGCTGCAGGTGTGTTTCCTACTTGTGGTTGAGTAAATGTACACATACTGAGAGCAGATACTTTTTTCATATACAGTAATCCCTCGTCACTTCGCGGCTCAAGTTTTGCGGCCTCAGTGCATCGCGGATTTTTCAAAAATGTTAATAGAAAAATAAAAATTCAAAAATACTGCAATATCGGCTGCCGTATCTCAGAAAGCAGCGTTGTTTTCTCGTGATGCGCGAGAGAAAAGGTTTCCCAGGATGCCAGACAAAGAGAGAAACTCTCTCAGAGGCTTTGTACACACCCACGGCACTCAGACAAGACACGTGATTGGTTCCCGGCGCGAGATCGACCAATGAGAACACAAGTGGATGTATTCCATGACCTGATTGACCAATCCTACTTCACGGATTTTCACCTATCGCGTGGGGTTCCGGTCCACATTAACCGCGATAAACGAGGGATTACTGTAATAGTTAGGCAATGTCACAAAAGTGCTGTTTCTGTCTCGAGTAGCACGAGTGCAAATGTTTTTATGCGAAAGTTAAAAAAGTTAATATTGTGATATTTTAGACACAATATTGTCAGCTTCAGCTGAATTTTGTCGACAAAAATATTACCTGTAAACTGTAAACACATAGTTTCTGAGTGAATGCACCTTTTGAGCAAGTTAATCAATTGGGTGAACTAATTATTCAAAGATCCAATCATAAAGAGAACCATTTACATCACATTTTATTGTCAATTTAATTTTATCAAACCAAGTGAACACTTATTCTTCCTAATTGGACATCCCTGAAGATGAATTGACACAGTGCTATATTGTGATGATTAAGTGTTTCCTTAATTTTTTTGAGCAGTATAATGGTTTAACCATTTAAAAACATAGCTCGTAACTCAAACACGTAACTCCATATGACCATAAATATCCATTAAGATTTTTTTTTGTTTTACCCAATTATTTACAGTTAAAATTACGACCATTAAGATATCATATACATACTAATTAATAATTGACAATTAAATTTAAAAAATACTTGACAATTTACTGTAACGCGCACTTCATCTTTGAGTAGCGTCGCTGCTGGCATGAAGGAGACGAGAAGAGGGAATTACTGATTACAGGGAGAATTTCGTACCTTCTTTCTTCCTCATCTTGAGGTCATTGTCTATATGCTGTACTGTACGTATATATTTCACTACGTGAACAATAGCGATCACCATTAATGTTAACAACAGGAGGTAAAACCGCTGTAAATCACTTATAAAAGTATCACTGTGGTGAATAATGCAACGAAACCGAGCAACGCTGAGAGAATGAACAAGTTAAGGGGTGATAAAGGGGTTGGAACCACGTGACTAAAAAACACTTTTAATTGTTTCCAGTAAAAATGCGCACAAAGATACTGAGCATTAGGATTTTCCACACACAAATGCACGTGGGCGAGGGAATATTTTTCTCGCACTCCGATACAATGCGATTCGTACACAGATTTGACTTTCCATGCTATAGTCCATGTTATGATTCAAAATATTTATCCACATTTTGCTCAAAAACAATTCATTATGTTTAAAGTTTATTCATCCATTTACACATGGACACATAGCAGAAACAGACCACGCACCTGCCCCGATAACTTCTTCAATCTTGACGGTGGAGACATCTATCTCCTTGGCGAATTCTCTGACGGCTTCATTGGGATCTTCATAGGTGAAGGGGTCAATGTAGATCTTCATCCCCGGAGAGCCTGGCAGGGTCGGGCAACCCATGGGCGTGTGGCAGTTGGACAGATCTGGCCTCAAAGTGAGTTCTAGAACACAACCGAATTACACAGCTCAATGAAATGCTCTGAAGTTTCTTTTGCATGGTGTTATTAAAAGTCTGCATTTCAGTGCAGTCGTAAAAAACATTACGGTAAATCTATTTTATGATACACACGAAAGGAGGTCAAGTCTGGGCACACGATTATAAATAATTTCTGTTTTAATGCATTTTTCGAAGCAGTAAATAAACAAATCCAATGTAAGCGGTTAAACGAGGCAATCTAAAATTGATATGAAAGTGATTACTTCATCCATCGCCTGACGCTGATAACAACAATAGTTTCTCATAAAAACAATGAAATAAATATAGTTGTGAATTGATTTAAATAAAAGTACTGAGACCAAATGACTTTCAGTTCAGTTAACGGTTCTTGAACACCTGCATTGTAAAATATCAGCAATGAGTGGTGAGCATGCAGAGTTCTGGCCTAACATGCAGAAGTGACATATTAAAAGTAGTGCACACAAATCATTTGGACTATTTCTTTGATACATTTACAGCCCTTTGGCATCAGTTTTGAAGCCTGAAGGCTTCAGCCCACTTTCATTATAATTGTATTCATTATAACTGTATTACCATCATTCAAAAGTCTCCCCTTGTTTTAAAGAAGGAAAAAAGAAAATCATATGGGTGTGTATATATATATATATACACACACACACACACACACACACACACACACACACACACACACACACACACACACACACACACACACACACACACACACACACACACACACACACACACACACACATTGTGTTTCCCCTACAGTCCACAATGGCCAGCTTAGGTGAGTTGAAGAGTCAAAAATGACCATCTGACCATCTGACAAGGTGCTTTCTCCTACGTCTGGCCAAAAAATAAACTGATGGAATAGGCTCCAGTCCTATGCTTTTGTGTAGAGCATATATTTTCATATTTCTGTTTGAATATAAATAGGCAAATACAAGTACTGTTTTTGTTTTATATGCAGTTAGCACCAATTACTTTATTTACAGTGCTAAAGAATGAAGTAGAACTAAAATCGGAATCAGAATCAAAAGCTGGAAAAAAAATCTAAACCACAGCCATTAGAGTGTTTATTTTCTTTCTTTTTTCCCTTAAAAAAACATTATGGATTCATAGCTGCTGACTATGATATCATTAAACAGCAGAGGAACACAAGACATTTGCAGTGAATCTCTCTCTCTCTCTCTCTCTCTCTCTCTCCAATAGAGCTGAATCAAATTCTCTTCTGCCTTTATCCCCCACAGGACCTCATAAACAGATAACACAGACATACTATCAAACTGCTCTTCATGGCAGAAGATGAAACTTCATGTGTAAACATCGGTGTGTGTGTGTGTGTGTGTGTGTGTGTGTATGTGTGAGACAGAGATAGAAAGAGCAAGAGAGGATGCAGAAAGTAATCTCAGTGAATCAGAAAACCAGCAACCCACACAAATAAAACAAACATTAAACAAGCTCTAAAACGAGGTCTTCATATCCGCTGTCCAATAAGAAAAAGACCCAAAAGCAGGTGTGCAATCTGATGCAATCACACTGAAAGACAGAGGCAAGAGCTGCTAACGTCTGCTTCAGAAGAGGTGAGCGCTGACTCAGATGCTGGAGGGCGGAGAGACCAGGGAATGTCACACAGCGTGACAGGAAGGCCAAGAGACATTCAAGTCTTCCGGCACAATAATAACCCATCCTGCACTCACTCTACTGACAGTCCTAGACTCTAAAAAACACTGCGAAATGCATCAATATTCACTTCTTAATAAATAATGAAGAATTTTATTCTGCATGATCCAACAGTGCAGATTATTATAAAGAAGAAATGTTGGTGTTCATGAAATCATCATCAAAATCATGAAAATATAATAACAACTTTTCCTTTCAGATTTTCTTTTATTTGAATGCCACGTGAACAGGGACAAACAATATTAATAAATAATATACAAACATATTGACAATCAAACAAATCTCCAAAGTTATTGTAAAATCAAGCTCTGTCCTACATCATTTCTTATTTAATATTCACTCAAAATCGTCTCATTACTGCCTCATATCCAGAAATCAAATGTCCTTTGATCTTTCGAAATAAAAGAGCTTGACGTACTATGAAAAGAGTTCAAGTTAAAACTTCTGTTCCAGTACAAACGAATAATTCATGCCAAGAAACATTTATGCTACAAATAGAAACATTTATGCTGAAAAAAACAGCGCATTCCTAATTTTTTTTTATGGTCCAATTCTCACTAAAATATGAACAGGATATTGACTGTTTTTTGTACTTATACAGTACATATTCTATATCCACTAATCCTACCCAATACATACATTTAGTTAATAATGAGAAGTTATAAAAATAATAATAGTAAGTAATAAAAAGTTAATAGTTAGTTAATAATGAGAACTGAAACCCTAACCTAAAGTGTGACCCAACATTAATATATATAAATCAAATTTGAATGTCAACCATGCATATTCAGTCATCAGAAACCAGAGGACGAAGCAGAATATGCTCGCCAAAAAACTAGCAAGTGTCTTTCAAATGTTGTGCTGTTCTTCACTGTGTGAAACAACTACAACTCTGCAGATCCTCTTGAAGGATCCTGCTGTTAGAAGCTAAAAGTTTGTTTTGCAAGTTCTCTAGTCAATACATAGCTTTACTAACATTTTAAGTGGACATCAGGGGCAAAGGAATAAAAAGAAATCCACGAAATGAACCTGAAAAATGTCATGTTGAATCATTCATTTCAAACACACACGTGCACAAACTTACAGAGTGCTTTAATTTTAGAAACATTTCTTTCTTTCATCAATAACTCAAATAGAAAACAGTTTATCTCCCCTCGTCCTCTGGAGTAATGCAACTTAATAGCTCCACTTGTTTTTTACCCTGAGAAAGGGAAATAAAAATATATATGTGAATATTTCATAGCCACTTGAGCCATGCGTGCCTGGAACACCAACTTCTCTGCCACTCCACTGAACCCAGTCCCACAGGACAAAGTGAATTAAGAGAGAAAGACCAGAATGCACCACTTCTACCTGGACATGAGCAGGAGGACGCTAAAACTCTGAGAGGTAAAACAACATAAAATTCTGGCCAAGACCCTGAGGACAGACACTTGCGCTGCATCCAAAGTCAAATACTGTCACAGTATGCCAAAAGAGTAGTGTGTAGATTTGAGTCGGATACTCGGCTGAAACAAGTATCTGGTACAGATAAAGCACTTTTGCCGAGTACGAGTATCATACGAGTAATACGAGTCAATATCTGTGCTCGGATTGAATAAAAATCCTCATTGAGTAGCTGACTGTGTCTGCGTTCTGTGATAGGCTAGTCACAGCGCCCCTCCCCTACACATGCAGATTTGCTGCGTCCCGCTCTGCTCACTCACATATAGAACACTGAGAAGAGAACAGTCATCAGGTTTGCGAGTCTTTTCCATTAATGTTTAGGGTTTCTTCAACTTCAGGTTTGTTTTTTATTTCAGTTTGTTTGTAGTACTTACTAACCAGTAGAGTTCTGGTAAACGTGGGGTTTGTTCACACGTGGTGTTTGGTAGAATGCGACAAGCGTTGCGTCTCTGCCTGTCAGAATTTTTTTTTTCTTTTTTTAATCGTCTGCTGGCTCTAACCAGTTTTTTGACTTGACGCAAAACATAATGATTAAAAATTATGATTTCTTCATAATTGCAACCGCATGTGTTGTATTCATTGTTGCAAAACTTGTTCTGTATACAGTTCGTTTGTTATCGTGATCAAAACCATTGATCTGAAGCTCAAAGCTGACGCTGTCATGTAAATAGTTTTCTAATCAGCAATAAATATAACAATTTCTGATCAACCCATATCAATTGCATAATTAAAAATAACATACCGGTTAAAGCCCCGCCCATTTCAAGACCCCACCCAGTTCGAGTACAGATACAGATAATTCATATGTTTAACAGATACAGATACAGATAATGCTGTCCTCGATCATCCCTAGTAGTGTGTAACAGTAGGTGAAAAGTGCTCGGATAACCTACTACCTCTGCCAAGAATCTGAAGTGTACAATTAATGGAGTTTTGGAATGGCAGTGAAGCAACACAATTGATGCTTGTAGGTCAAGTGACAGTAATAACATGGTGGATGTAATACTTCCGAATTCTGATCATGAGTAGCTGTAGTCTTTCCCATCCAGTATATCATCTTATACAATCTTTTTTTTTTGTGAATAGGAGCACCTTAAAATACTTCCTGCCCAATCGCAAATGTCTGACCCCTGGACTGTGTAATCGTAGTGTTTCTGAGCTTTGAAAGAACAGCCGTCTCTGATGCGTCCTGATACATAAAAGGATTTGCCTCAGGTTAAGAAGCTTTGAGAATATCAGCCCATTTGTGCTCTTATGCAGAGCATCTGACACAGTGTAAGTATATTTGGATCCGATTAGTTGCATCTCGCTGATTTTTCAGGTGAGAGATAATTTATTTTTTTTGCCCGTTCTCTCCGGTATTAAAAACCCATGCACTATAAAGAGTACTGCATTGTGACCCTACCACATTACTACTGCCTCACTATTGCAAAGATCTATTACAGTATTTTTTTAAATCAATACTGTACACAAAACCATATTTCCATTTTGTGTCTTGCATTTATTTTTCTCCATTCACAGCAATTTAAGTTTTTCATATCCTTAGGGTGCTCATTATATAAAGAGGGGGGAACAGAAATGAAAAGTAATGCTACAATTAATTACATGGAAGAAAGATCATAACAAAAAAAAGAGTTTTGTGCTACAGTGACACTTCTGAATTGTTAATTAGGTTGTTTACAAACTAAATCTAATATCACATTGGATGTTGACTGAAGACTGGATAAACAATTAAAGGATCAACAGAATGATGGAAAATAGAATTGACTAATAGATAGAATGATGGATAGATGGACTAATAGAATGTTAGAATAAATTAGGATATATGCATGTATGGATGAATGGATGAGCTATTCTTGAAATACAGTATATACAGCCATGGCCAAAAGTTTTGAGAATGACACAAATATTAATTTTCACAAAGTCTGCTGCCTCAGTTTTTAGTCGTCAAGTCGTCAAGTTGAGCTTTATTGTCATTCCGCTACATGTGGGTACATACAGTGGAACGAAATGTCGTGTCTCACAGGACCACGGTGCTACATAGGTACAGACATACAACCATGACATGAAACAATATAAACCTATACATGACTTACCTACTGACACATGACTATAAATATATATATAAAAAAGTTAACCTATACGGACTAAAAAATAAAATAAAATACAGACTATACAACTGTACATTTACAAGAGAACATTGTGAGTCTAGCAGCTGGCTTGGGAACAGTGCAAGATTTTTGTAGTGCAAGAGCTTGTAAACATGCATAAAATTTGAGTCTGACTGTGGGGTTGTGTACACACAGCAGTGTGTGAAAGTGACTAGTGCACGGGGGGGGGGGTGAATAGGGGGGTGTTCTACAGGTGGTTTCTACCTTCAGATTGCACAATTTTTGGTCCATTATTCAGGAGGAAGAGTGTTGTGTGGGGTCTCAGGGAGGGGAGGGGGGGTTTGAGTTCAGGGCTCTCACAGCCTGGGGGAAGAAGCTGTTGAGCAGTCTGGCGGAGCGGGCTCTGATGCTCCTGAACCGTCTTCCTGATGGAAGAAGCTGGAAGAGACTGTGGGAGGGATGGGTGGGGTCCTTCACAATGCTGTTGGCTTTGCTGGAGCATCGTGCAAGGAAAAGTTCCAGGATGGAGGGGAGAGGGGCACCGATGATTCTTGCAGCTGTGTTCACTGTCCGCTGTAGGGTCTTGCGGTTTGCTGCACTACAGTTCCCGTACCAGACAGTGATGCAGCTGGTCAGCACGCTCTCAATGGTGCCCCTGTAGAAGGTGGTGAGGATAGGTGGAGGGAGACTTGCTCTTTTCAGCCGGCGGAGGAAGTGTAGACGCTGTTGTGCCTTCTTGGAGAGAGATGTGGTGTTGGTGGTCCAGGTGAGATCCTCTGTGATGTGCACCCCCGAGAATTTAGTGCTGCTGACTCTCTTCACAGTCGAGCTGTCGATGGTCAGTGGGGGGAGGTCAGCAGAGTTTCTCCTGAAGTCCATCACAACCTCCATTGTCTTCTCCACATTGAGGGACAGGTTGTTAGAGCCACACCAAACAGCCAGCTGTGCCACTTCCTCTCTGTAGTGCGTTTCATCATTGTTGCTGATGAGACCTACCACCGTTGTGTCATCAGCAAACTTGATGATGTGGTTGGAGCTGAACTTGGCAGTGCAGTCGTGGGTCAGCAGCGTGAAGAGCAGCGGGCTGAGCACACAGCCCTGTGGGGCACCTGTGCTCAGTGTGGTAGTGCTCGAGGTGTTGTGGCCGACACGGACTGACTGAGGTCTTCCGGTTAGAAAGTCCATAATCCAATTACAGAGGGAATTGTTGAGGCCCAGCAGGTTTAGTTTGTTGATGAGCTGTTGTGGGATTATTGTGTTGAATGCTGAGCTGAAATCAATGAACAGCATTCTAACATAGGAGTCTTTGTTTTCTAGGTGGGTAATAGCCAGGTGGAGGGTGGAGGAGATTGCATCATCCGTAGAGCGGTTTTGACGGTATGCAAACTGAAGTGGGTCGAGTGTGTTTGGGAGTCCGGTTTTTATATTATGCATGACTAGTCTCTCAAAGCACTTCATTATAATTGGGGTCAGTGCTATGGGACGATAGTCATTTAGACAGGACACGGGTGATTTCTTCGGTACTGGTATTATTGTCGTTGATTTGAGACATGTGGGGACGACTGCCTGGCTCAGCGATGTGTTGAAGATGTCTGTTAGGACATCTGTCAGCTGTGCAGCACAGTCTCTCAGTACACGGCCAGGTATATTGTCAGGTCCCGCAGCCTTGCGTGGGTTAATCCTAGAAAGGGTCTTCCTTACATCGGCTGGAGACAGACAGAGTGCCTGGTCGTTGGGTGGTGTGGGCAGTTTTTGTGCAGGTGTGTCATTCTGCATTTCAAACCTTGAATAAAAGTGGTTGAGTGCATCTGGGAGGGATGTGTCATCATCACCGGCCAGTGGCGGGGGCTTGTAGTCAGTGATGGTCTGAATGGCTTGCCACAGGCTCCGTGTGTCCCTGCTGTCTGTGAAGTGGTTATTGATTTTTTGGGCATATGACCGTTTTGCATATCTGATGCCACGGGACAGGTTGGCTCTTGTTGTTTTGAAGGCTGCTTTATCTCCTGATCTGAATGCTTCATCTCTGGTCTTTAGCAGCCCACGAACCTCTGCTGTCATCCACGGCTTCTGGTTTGCGCGTGTGGTGATGGTCTTGGTTACCGTCACATCATCAATGCACTTTGAGATGTAGGCAGTCACAGTTTCAGTGTACTCCTGCAGGTCTGTGTGGTTGTTGTAGGTTGCCGCCTCTTTAAACATGTTCCAGTCTGTGCACTGAAAGCAGTCCTGTAGAGTTGATGTAGCCTCCTGTGGCCAAATTGTGATGGGTTTCTGAACCGGTTTGGTGAGTTTCAGACGTGGTCTGTATGCTGGAGTTAACATAATGGAGATGTGATCCGAGTACCCGAGATGGGGGCGGGGTTCAGCCTTGTATGCGTTCTTCACTGTTGTGTAAACGCAGTCCAGTGTGTTGTTTTCCCTTGTTGCAAAGCTCACATGTTGGTAAAACTTTGGCAAGACTGTCTTTAGGTTTGCATGGTTGAAGTCACCAGCTATGATAACAAAGCCGTCGGGGTTATTTGTTTGTTGATCACTGATGGCACTGTACAGTTCACGAAGCGCGTCCTTAGCGTTTGCACACGGGGGAATGTAAACCGCGACAATAACAATGGCCGTGAACTCCCGCGGCAGATAGAACGGCTGACACTTCACAATCATGTACTTCACCAGCGGTGTACAGTGTTTTGAAACTACCGCAGTGTTGTTACACCATTCTTGGTTGACGTACACACACAACCCGCCCCCGCGAGTCTTACCAGACAGTGATGAATCTCTGTCCGCTCGGCAGCAGGTTAGCCCGTGTAGCTGAATGGCGGAGTCCGGAATGTTGTTGTTTAGCCATGTTTCAGTGAGAACAAACACACAACAATCCCTTGCCTCGTGCTGTGTAGACCGGTTGAGTCGAATTAAGTCCAGCTTGTTCTCCAGAGAGCGAACGTTTGAGAGCATAAGTGTTGGAAGAGCCGGTCTTGTGGGGTTGGCCCTTAGCCTGGCTCGTATACCTCCGCGCTTACCGCGCTTCCGTCCTCTCTCACACCGCTTGCGACGCCTCCTTGTGCGGGTAGCGTCAGTAGGCGAGGCCGCGGTCTCGAGGTCCGGCTCCAACAGTAAACAAAGGCCTCGTAGCTTCTCAGTGGCCGCTGGCGAGAGTTGGTGTTTGAATGCATTGCAGATGTCCAAAAGGCTCTGGCGATCGTACATCTGTTTTAGAGCGATGTCCTTTCGAGTTGGCGGTAAGTTGACAATGTTTGAAGACGAACAAACAACATTAAAAGACATAAAAACACCGTCTTTAGGACCCGGAGTAGCCGCTGCGTCTGAACGCGCCGCCATCTTAAGAAATGATGGCAATTATGGCTAATGATGGCATAATTATGGCATAATGATGGCAATTATGGCAATTATGATGGCAATTTGCATTTGTTTCAGAATGTTATGTTAAGAAGAATGATCTGACGGATTTTGCAATTAATTGCAATTCATCTTTGCCATGAAAATGAGCTTAATCCCCCCAAAAACATTTCCACTGCATTTCAGAACATGCCACAAAAGGACCAGCTGATATCACGTTAATAATTATTTCATTAAGACAGGTGAGAGTGTTGACGAGGGCAAGGCAAGAGATCACCCTGTCACGCTGACTGAGTTAGAATAACATACCAGAAGCTTTAAAATGAGGGTGGTGCTTGAAATCATTGTTCTTCCTCTGTTAACCAAGGTTACTGCAAGGAAACACGTGCAGTCATCGTTACATAAAAAGGATTCACAAGCAAGGATACAAGGATATTGCTGCTAGAAAGCTTACACCTTAAATCAACCCTTTATTGGATCATCAAGAAGTTCGAGGAGAGAGGTTACTTCTTGTGAAGGCCTCAGGGCACCCAAAAAAGTCCAGCAAGCACCAGGAACGTCTCCTAAAGTTGATTCAGCTGCTATAGGGATTTTTTCTCTGATGAATCCCCTTTCCGATTGTTTGGGGCATCCGGAAAAAGCTTGTCCGGAGAAGGTCAATGGTGAGAGCTACCATCAGTCCTGTGTCATGCCAACAGTAAAGCATCATGAGACCATTCGTGTTTGGGGTTGCTTCTTAGCCAAGAGAGTGGGCTCACTCTCAATTTTTCCTAAGAACACAGCCATGAATAAAGAATGATATAAAAACATCCTCCGAAAGCAACTTCTCCCAACCATGCAATAACAATTTGGTGATGAGCAATCCATTTTCCAGCATGATGGAGCACCTTGCCATAAGGCAAAGGTGATAACTAAGTGGCTCGAGACCTTAATTCCATTGAGAACTTGAGATGCAGGTGGACAAACAAAAACCCACATATTCTGACAAACTCCAAGCATTGACAATGCAAGGATCGTCAGTCAGGATGTGGCCCAGAAGTTGATTGACAGCATGCCGTGAAAATTACAGAGCTCTTGAAAAAGAAGGATCAACACTGCAAATATTGACTCTTTGCATAAACCTAATGTAACTGTCAATAAAAACACTTATGAAATGCTTGTAATGACACTTCAGTAGACCACAGTAACATCTGTCAAAAATATCTAAAAACACTGAAACAGCTGACTTAGTGAAAATTAATATTTCTGTCACTCTCAAACATTTGGCCATGGCTGCACACCTCTGCTGAAACAACCTCAAAAATGTAACGCATTAAAATTGCAGACATTCCTAATATCTTTCATTAGAAATAAATGGTCATTACTCCAAGTATTCCAGTATTTATGGGAAAATCTGAAATATATTAAGTAAAAGTAGTTATTTAGTAGTATTTATTAATTATTTATTCATTTATAATTATTTATTTTCATTGATTTGCAAAACTTTTATATTTATATATTTGTATAAATATATAATTTAATATTGATATATTAACATAAAACATTTACCGGTAATACATTATATAATTTCATTATTTCATTATAATTTCATTATATTTATTATATTGTTATTTATAATTTTATTAAAAAAAATTAAATGTATACAATTTCAACACTTGCTTTTTTAAAATACATTTTACATTATTACTCAATTAGAAGTGTAAATTACAATTACATTTGTATTCTACTGTATATCTTATAAACGAAAATTAAATTGCAAAAAAACTAATGCAATTAAAAATTCCAAAATTTCCCCGAAACATTAATACTTCAATAAAATAAATACCATTTTCAAAAATTTAATAAATAAATAACACTTCTTCTTTGAATATAATATGTTTTAATTTATAACTGTAGTAATTGTTTAATGTTTCAGTAGAAACTATGGTTCCATTTTTTTGTAAAAGAGAGTCTGTTCTTGGTGCTTTACTATCCTGCTGGACTAGGTTTAAAAAGTCCTAATGAAGTTCACTTCTGTATGCAGACACCAACTTCCAGATTCATGAATAAGTTTTAAAAAATGCTAATGTTTGGAAACCCAAGAATGTCTGTGACATTTTCACCAATTATATTCATAGTCGAGATATCTTCTCTTAGTTTTAGCTCATATACATTGACATTCAAGACTGAATAAATCTGATACATTAATTATCTGAATATTTCTCATAACAACAAGATCATGTTCTCACAGTCTTGGTTCTCTGTTCTTTTTTTATTCTTCCTAAATTGTCTGTTTGATGTGCAAGTCTGGCTGTCACATCATTTGTTTACTTTTTCGTCTGCACTTATGTTAATTAAATTTGGTTTTTCGCAGATCGCCCACCGAATCCTCGGAGTGATTGCTTACAAGGAAACACACACACACACACTCACAGAGAGAGAGAGAGAGAGTTCTCACTTCCTAATGAGCCTGAAGCTTCTTGCAGGGCTATGGGATGTATACGAATAGGAAAAGCTTTTTAGTGCCATCTTCTAAAAAGTGCACAGGCCTAGAGCGATCCCTCGTTCCTTTCCTCCGTTACACCGCATCCCCCGGCACTTCCTGTAACTCTTACATCTCTTTTCCTCTCTGTTTGTTTTCACTCATATTTAAAACCCGTTTCAGGACGGGTTCGCCCCAGAGGAAGAGGCGGAGCTGAGCGTGAAACAAAGATGTCCGTCAGTGTTAACAGAAAATTTGCTCACCTCTGCCAGTGCTGTAGTGCTGGAGTTTGTCACTGTACACAGCTTCCTTGTTGTAAGCTCGTTTCCTATGAGAAAAAGAAAATTAAAACATAGTCATTAAATTATCGGCTGGCTGAAACAAAAGAGTCTGTGTCATATTATACGTTTCTAACATTTATTTGTTGTTTTAATCGGGCCAATATTTGCACCAAAATAGTAATGAGGCACAGAAGAAGCCTTTGTAAAGCTTTATGATTGTTTGACCAGCAGCCTGAAGACAAAATATATTGTCAGATTTGTTTGGATATAGTTGTGTATGGTGGTTTGCAGAGGCATTTTATGATACGATTACTATAATTAGTGGATTAAAAGCATGAATTGCTTACAGGAATTGCATCACCTCAATAATCGCTAGCATTCCCCTACAGCAAAGAACCAACTTATATAAAGAGAAATGTATCACCATGAGGTGATGCTTGAGCTCTGAGGAGAGCTAAGGGCAGTCCTGACACCTATTCCAGCCAATGGGATTTGAAATTTGGAATGAATCACTGGTCCAGAGCCCAGTCTAAATACACTGCTCAAAAATATTACGGGAAAACTGAATCATCACAGTACAAAGTAAATTCAACTTTAGGGATATTGATATTTTGAACTAGTTTCACCTGCCTTGGTGCAAATAAAACTGGCAACAGGTACACTGGAGGGGCAACTCAAACAGCAAGACAACCCCTAATAAAGGAATGATTTTTCAGATGGTGGTCAAAGACAATTGTCCTCTCTTTACTTTTCCTGACTGATTTGTCTTTAGTTTTGAGTTTTGTCAGGATGCTTGTCACTGTTTGTAGCATGAGGCAGTACCTGCAACCCAGTCAGGCTGCACAGGAAATCTGGCTCTGTCACAACGAAGTTTGATGCGTCTCCCAGCACAGTTATAAGAACATGGAAGAGATACCAGGAGACAGGCTATTACACAAGGAGAGCTGGATCCTGCAACCACCCAACAGCAGGATCAGTATCTTTGTACGAGGAGGAGCACTGCTAGAGCCCTACAAAATGACCTGCAGTAGGCTACTGGTATGCATGTATCTGACTAAACTGTCAAAAAAACAGACTTTATGAGGGTGGCATGAGGCCCCGATATCTTCTAGTGGACGTCTCTAGCTTAGCACAGAGCACAGAGCACCGTAAGTCTGCCATTGGCACCCCATTCTCTTTACAAATGAGAGCAGGTTCACACTGAGCACATGTGACAGAAGCACAAGAGTCTGGAGATGCCATGGGGAATGTTATGTCGTCCAGTATGGGGGTGGATCAGTACTGGTCTAGGAGATATTTCCCAGCCAAATAGTTCACTTACTGCTGTTAGGTGCCAGGACAAAGTCCTCAAAGCCATTGTCAGACCTTACGCTAGTGCTAAGGGCCCGGGGTCCTTCCTGGTGCATGATAATGCCAACCCTCATGTGCCTAGAACAGGGGTGGGCAAACTACGGCCCACCGAACTTGTATTAAACCTCCTTCATTTTACATTTCCCTGTAATGTCACTCTGTCGCGGCTGCAAGAGGCAGTGGCGCTGAAGCTGTGGTGGAGAGTAGGCGTGTGTCGCAAACCCCTCTACACCCCCCTTTATGGCGTTAATTCAGTGTTAAAAAGGAACGACCGCAAAACTGATGTAAAACATCTAATCTGCGCGCGCGCGAACATTCGCCGCTCTCGACTGCTGTTTTTGCTCGCGCGAGCACTTTTATTTTTGTCAGTAGTGGAGCGGGGCTTGCTCTTGTAATAGTAACATCAAACGTCTTTGGTTAGTTCCATTTTTTCCAGAGGTCAGTTGTGATTGGACGCCTGTGATTGTCAATCTAGAGCTGAGGCAAATATACGATTCAGTCACATTGCATATTATGGTTTTTCTGTCGATTAAATTGTATTAATATTGCTTTGTTGTAATTTCACGTGTCCCAGTCGAGTGATTTAAGACCAAACTATACTTTATACAGGTTTTCTAGGATTTTTTATAAGTAAATGCACAGATACGACCTTCACCCCGGCCCCTCTGTCAATTTTAAGAAACCAATGTGGCCCGCGAGACAAATAGTTTGCCCACCCCTGGCCTAGAATGTGTTGCCAATTTTTAGATGATGAAGGCATAGATGCCATTGACTGGCCCTCACGTTCCTGTTGAGAACCTCTGGGACATTATGTATCGGGGGCATTCGAAGCTGCCAAGTAGCACCACAGACTGTCCAGGAGTTCACTGATGTCCAGGTCTAGGAGGAGATCCCCCAAGATAACATCCGCCATCTCATCAGGAGCCCAGATGTTGTTGCGAATGCATACAGGCACGTAGGGGGCTGTACACACTGCTGACTTACATTACAAGTTGCTGTGATGAACATCGTACATTAGCTTTTGCTATACTTTTGAATCCATCCCTCAATGTGTTGATGGTCTTGGTTTATGTAGAATGTTGTCACTTAATTTAATAAATTACTTCACTCGTTCTAGTTCAAATGTGGCCACGGATTAAGAATAAGTAGACATTAACTCATTCCCTTGTTTTAGTAAATCGTGGCCACTTTTAATATCTATACCGTACACACAGTTAAAAAAATTAAAAGGATGAATTCGCTCGTGGCTTTCTGTCTTTGGGTGAACATACAGCAGCCATACGTCTGGTTCCATAATGGCGAACTCAACTCACCTGCTACAGACTATAGATATGGCCACCAGAGACACGATGAAGACCACTCCAGCCGCGGCTGAGCCTGCAATCAGTGGCAACTGCTCCCTCAGCTCTGATTTATAGTCGTCTAGACAGAGAGAGACAGGATGCATTAAGGTACAGAAATAACTGAAATGGCCACTGCCGATAGAGATGAAACAGGGGATGAAAGAACGTAAACAAAACATTTCAAGAGAACCTATTCAGGGAAGCGCTTCATGGACTGCATGAATAGGAGAATGAAAGAGAGGGGGAGGTGGCACAAAGTCATATGGAAAAAGGAAAGAATAGGAGAGTGAAGAATTGTGAGGAGGTGTGAGCTTTGAAAGAAACAGAGGAAAAGGGAGAGAGAGGGATAATAGAGTGACACAATGATACAAAAGGAAGCGCTGAAACACGGCGCTCAGGTAATACGAATGCCTAGCGCTGACAGATGTCAACTGAGAAAGAGTGATGGAAAAGGATAGATGGAATGAATGGAGGGAAGGAAAAACACTTAAGGTACACAGCCGAATGACAGCGACCAGTGAAGTGTGTGTGAGTGAAGTGTGCGGCCCATCAGCACAGCTAATCCCACCGTCTCAGTCTAAAACAACAAAGAAAAAGATGGAATGTGTCGATGTTCAAATACAACCAAACCCTCACAAAGCTCACGCATGAAATATCTATATGGTTTGGAGAAGCTGCTTTATGATCATAGCTTGCTACGCTACAAGCTTCTTGTGATTTTATATAGCTAAATTGCAGTCACACTACTCTTTGGAATAATAGTTAGCTACAGTACAATCTAACAACGTGGCTAGCAAGGTGAATCTATGTAAAGATAGAAATTTACAAAGAGAGAACATCTGATGGAATAAGAAAGATAGCAGGGGGGAAAAACTGACCAAGAACGCTCCAAGTCCAAGCAAAATTTTACCCGGCGCCCCTGGAGCATTGGTCTGATTTCACACTTAACTTGATTCTATTGAGCCCTGGTGCACTTGTTCTCATCTTACATCATCAAAACCTGCAACCTGCACGATAGAAAATAGAGTGTAGACAATGTAATTCCTCGCCACTTCGCGGTTCAAGTTTCGCAGCCTCAGTGCATCGCGGATTTTTCAAAAATAAGAATCGATAATAAAAAATGAAACATTTCCGCCATATCGGCAGCCGTATTGCAGAAAGCAGCATTGTTTCATCGTGATGCGAGAGAAACGGTTTCCCAGGATGCCAGACAAAGAGAGAAACTCTCTCAGAGGCTTTGTACACACCCACGGCACTCAAGACACGTGATTGGTTCCCGGCGCGAGATCGACCAATGAGAGTACGAGTGGAGTGGGAGCCTCTTCTTCTCTCTCAGAAGCAAATGTTGACGATCCAGCACCGATATCTGACGATGAGGCGCTTCCCGAACTGGCTTCATTATACCAGTGCAGTAACACCTTCATCATCATCATTCATTGAACTGCACAGGTCTGTCATCGTCGTCATTACTGGAGTCTCAAGATACTACTGTCATTGATGAGTGATACTACTGTCATTGACTAAGTGGATTGTCATCCATTTGAGGCCCTTGCACAAGTAAAATCATCAACATTATCATCTCTTACATGTGTTTTATTGAACTAAATACTTCATTGGCTAAAATGCATGAGTAGGTTACTTTTCTTCCTGAACTTGAGTTTGTGTTGCTTTCAGTGGGCTTTCACACTGGCAGTGTAGTTAAAAATGGAGAACAGTTTGCATAAAAAATTAGTAATGTGAAAGCCACCAGACGGCCCTTGAAGACTACCTAAAGGAGGTGCTCTAAGTTGCACTCGAACTGTGCCTCACCACGGACTCGAGTGTTCACATGTTCAGGAAGAAAAGTAACTTGCGCATGGATTTTAGTCTATGACAGTATATTAAATTCAATAAATCTCCCAAAACTCAAAATAGTGCTGATGATTTACCTTGGATACGAGCAAAGGTGAGCCATTTCATTGGATTCTACATAACTTTCTGTATTTTGCACATTACCATTCAAAAGTTTGGGGTTAGAAGGGCTGTTTAGCATTACATTAAAATATAAAATATACTCTTTTTCTTTATAATTTTGAACTTTCTATTCATCAAAAAATCCTGAAAAATGGTATCATATTTCCCCAAAAAAATAAAATGCTAATGCTTCTTTTTAGCATCAAATCATCAAAAGATCTCTGAAAGATCATGTGATCTTACAAACATGCTTGGCGAGAATAATGAATGAATAAATGACCGAAACATTAAAAATGTAACAAATTTGTGCCTTCTAAACAGCAACAAAACTAGCTAGTATGGCATTTTGCAGTCGGTAGGACTTTCCACAAATAATTTATGATATTTTTTTTTTTAAATGAGGGTTTATTCATTCATTGACCATGTCATATCATACTAGATTTTAACAAATTGCATGCATGGTTGTTCTTAGCAAGCTGGCTAAATCCAGTACTGAGTACTGAGTTTAAACACACCTCATTTAACAGAATCATTTCTTTATCATTACACCTGGCTGTCAAAACGAGAGAGAGAGAGAGAGAGAGAGAGAGAGAGAGAGAGAGAGAGAGAGACACTCCGGGAGAGCATGTGTTGTGATTCTAGAGAAGGTGTGTGTGCGTCAGGTGGGCTTCTCTCCCCCGTGATTGGTGCTAATTGTCGTAACGAATGTTGTGCCATGGCAGAATGCCAGTGGATGTACCTGTTATCTGGTGCAGAGCGAACGAGGGCACTAATTACTTTAGTGAGTATGACGGCATGGATAGGCTGCACTCCAATATATAAGAAATTCTGTCTTTTCCAGTGTGACATCACTGTGGTCTTTCTGTATCTTTACTTCATTTCTTGAAGCATCTAAATTCGATTTGTCTGCACTGTGAAATGTACAGTTTGCATATGTGTAAATGTGTCTGTTTTTTAAGTACATAGCCTACTCAAAACTGTTGAAGTCTAGCCTGTTTATGCATACTGACACGGCTAAATGTGTTGCATGCTTTTGCATGTACTTTCATGTGTATTGTATGCTGGTGTGTATTCTGTAACTCAAACAGTAGAATATGGTGCTACTGTAGCAATGCCAAAGTCACAGGTTTGATTCCTAGGGAATCCATTAAGGAAAAATATGCTTACAGTGAATGCATGTAAGTGACTTTGGAAAAGTGTCTTTAAAATGCATGAATGCAGATGTGAAGCCCAAATGCATAAATTATAGTCAAGAAAGAGGAAATGTTGGTGTATCATGCTGTCTAACAACAGGGTCATGTTCACACATTAGACCCGTGTCTCTTTGTGTCTGTGTCCCATATTGCCAGTGCAGTTCAGTTATATTTACACCAGTGTGACAGCAAAGACAAGGAGGGTTGTGTAAAAGATGAAGTCTAAAAAAATGTATACGCAAGTGAGCAGGACCGGTAAACTGTGCATGTGTGTGTGACGCTCCAGGAAAAAAACAGCTGCCTGGCGGATGTCTTTCTGTCCTGTAGAGTCCAGTCCCCTTTGGCATCCATAGCGTGTGTGTGTGTGTGTGTGTCCCTGGCACAGTCATTGGGCAGGATATGCTAGACTACAGCTACAATGCCATTAATCAAACCCATGAGAGAGACAGAGGTTACGAGAAAGAGAGAGAGAGAGAGAGAGAGAGAGAGAGAGAGAGAGAGAGAGAGACTACCAATAGAAAATAGAATAGAAAGAGGACGACATAAGGAGATGTTGTTACCTAAAGAAAAGTGAATCTGTAATGAATGTAGATCTGGAGCAGTTGAGACGGAGGCACACTTCCTCCTCCACTGTGGCAAATGTACCTCCTAACTCACTGTACAGTCAAATCAGGAGATTATTCTGGATTATAATGAAAATTACCAATTTAAAATCTTACAAATTGAAGGACCTTCTTCCCCTTTAGTAGCACATCATATTTATAAATGCCACACAGTAAGAGGTACTGAGTGGACACATCCCTATTAGTAGTGCCATTAATATGTACACACATACATACATACATATACACATATGCATGCATTTATATGTGTATCTGAATTAATGAATTTATGTTCTTGTTTGTTTTTGTTTTGTGCAATGCTTTGGCATAATGTACCTAGGTATTTCATGCCAATACAGCAATATGAATTTAATTGAGAGAGAGGTGTTGTGTTAATTGTTGTTTATTTTAAAGTTTGAAATGGTCTAAATTTCCAAAAACAATCAACACAACAGAAAAAGTTGAAAACAAATCAAATGCACCTCAATTGAAAGCAACCGACTCTTTCCCTCTGTGTGCGCGTGTTTTTCAGAACTAATAAAGGAAATGAGCCCTAAGACACAATAAACAAATCCACTCACTTTCGCTGAGAGAGAGAGAGAGAGAGAGAGAGAGAGAGAAAAAAAAACTGAGAAAAAGACAGTGAAGATAGTGTAAGAATGAATGAGACACTTTGCTGGGAGGAACAAAGACAACAAAGCATGTTAAAAGAGCCAGCCAGCCAGATAGATAGACAGATAGAAAAAAAAGAAAGACCGATAGACAGACAGACAAACAGTCACATAGACAGATTTCTGTCAGACAGTCATGTTTTTGACGTTACGCAAGATTGGAATAAGAATCTCACCTGAATCTCACCTCACCCAGTCATTTTCAAGTGTAAACTAACTAGCCAAGGCACATTAGCGTGTGAGACTTTGTGAGACTAGCGTGAGCATTGTGCGCTCCGCCCTGCGAAACGGGTAAGAAAGACTCAAACATTCAGCTTTTCACTTCGGGCAATTCTTCCTTCAACAAGGAAGCAGATCCATCTTCAACAAGTGTGTTCCACAAGTGGAAGGAAGCTCTTCGTTGGTGTTGGTGTGACGGCGAGTCAGCAGTGGTTGCAATCACTTCCTGCTTCAACTAAAAGAGAATTTCTGCACACTACAGCTACAATCCTGTGAGCTGTGCTGCAACCTTTCCCCTGTGCACTTCAGCAATTGAAAGAGCATTTCCTGAAAGAGCAAACACGGGTGTACGTCTTAAAGATGTTATTTCACTCTTGTTTTTCTGGATGTGATCATTTCCTGACAGTCACTATCACTGCCTCAGTGGCGTTTGTGGCTAAGTAATGCACCCACTGTTGGAAGATGATCAATATCTCCAAAGAGGTGGAGACCCCTCTTCTATTACCTGATCTAGTTCCTCTGCCCAGCAGAGGGCTACTTCGGTGAATAGTCAGGGTGACCTGAGGATTACAGTGGGAGCTAACCTGCCGAGCCAATCTCCATGGGCATCTAACTCCTCCAGCACACTGCAAACTGTGGAGTTTTTGAGATCTTGTCCTTCTCATGGGGGACCCAAAGACCTATCTTTATTGTCCCCCTTCAGAGACAGTTGCATTGTTTGAGTTGCTTTCCTGGGCCGCTGAGAGAGTCAAACTTGAGTGACGGCCCAGGAAGGACAGGTATCTCCAATTGGCCCACACTGACCAAGTGGCGCTCTGCCACAGTGCATGAGGATGTTACCAATTTGTGGAAGGAACCATTCTCTGTCCAAACCCCCCCCCTCTACCCTCAATTGTGGGGAAGCCAAGTGTTATGTGGATATTACCCCCAGTGGAGCTCACGGCAACAATGCAGTTGTGTCCGCCTGTACGCGGACCAAAAGCAGAGTTTCAGGACCTCAGACCAGTTCTTTGTCCGTCATATTCTTCCACAGTATGGCTCCCCTCTCAGTGAGCCCGTGTCTTTTCCCTGGTAGATCCAGGAAAAGAGTATTGACTTCATCTTAATAGGCTAAATCTAATCCAAAAAACATCCATATCCATCCATTTCACATTTTAAATGCTGCAGGGAGGTATCATGTGGGATTTACACATATGAACTATATGGATCCCAGTTTGTCAGTTCAGTTCTGACATAACGTTGAACGTGACTGACGGATAGGAAATGTCTAGGTTAATATTGTAACCCCCACCAGGAGGGAATAGAAACGCTACGTCCTATTGTCACAATTGCTGTACTACCACTGAAAAGCCACGACACCAGCTCAGCTCCTCTGTGAAAACCTGAATGTGCGAGTACAAGGTTCGTAAGTCAGTTCAGTTCTGACGTAACGTCTCCGTTCCCTCATTCAGTTACAATAGTAACCTAGACGATAGATAGACAGACAGACACTGGACAGATGATGATTAATCACATCATTCACTAATTAATGACTCTGGAAAAGCTTCAGTGCCAAACATCATCCTGATGAAAAATTACTCAGCTAAGCAGTTTGGCTTAAGAGCAGTCAAAACACAGACATAACCTATATATCATACACAGTGATGGTCATGCAAAATTATATTGAGCATAAAAAATATATTAGTTGAGCTTTTCTTTTAATACAACTCTAAACAAGTCTGCTAAAAGAATGAAATCACCCAGATACAAAGAGCGCTTCAGCGCGCACACACACACACGGACACACGGACACACAGGCATTGGCGTGGGGGTTCGTACCATCTGTGAGGGTTTGGAAGCACATTTTGCTGCTGTATTTTCCGAAACCAGCAACAGTCCTGGCTCGAACCTGCATCACGTACATGGTGCCCGGGCGTAATCCATCAACACGAGCCGTGTTCGTCTGACTCCTCACCTGTGTGGAGTTCACCTCAGACAGCTCCTGAGAGACAGAGAGAGATGTTCAGTTGGAACGCTTGTGTTTTCTATTTCTTTTTTAAACAATTCAGGATTTTACTCATTTTTTTCTCCTAGACAGCAATGAGAACAAATGACCTTTCCTTAAGTCCATCACTTGTCGGATGTTTCCCTTTAGAAAAATAAGATTAAAACATCACATTTGTCTCTTAACATTCTAGAAGAGATCAAAACAATGTCACAAACTATAATATAAACTTATAAACTTAATATAAGACCAATTTATTCTTGTCAAATTCCAAATTATTACTTAAACTGTGTAGCTCGGTACAATTACTCGGTTCTCCAAAATAATTCTAGGAGAAAAATCTGAAATGACAAAGAAAACTGATATCTCCATTTAGTCTTGTGAACCATAAAAATGGAACCTCAGAGCAATAACACATTCCTATTTTTGGGAGGGGACTTTGAACAGCCGTAGACTGATGCCATAAAAAAGGACATATTTGCAGACGAGACAGTAATGTGTCGAGTTAAAAGTTATGAGATTTTCCTTTCTAAACTTTGTCAACATCTCACCAAGAGAAAGTGTATGTACGTATGTGGAGAGAGAGAAAGAGAGGTTGGTAGACTATAATTGGCCAAATAACTCAAGCTGTTATCGTAACTGTCTTTATTACGTTAGAGCAGAACTACCCTTTGGTTCCCAACTTTTTTCAGGAGAACACTATTTTAACTAGTTTGTATCATTGTTTATTATCAAACCAGTAATTGTTTCATCCCTATTTGTGAACCTCTAGTGAGAGCAGTGATCATAAATGTCCAGAATATATACATAGATGCCTCATTAGTGGCCGTAATATGTGAGCCATCTGCAATAATGGAACAATCAAAGCCAATCCGTGAAAATTCAAGATCAAATTTAGACTTCAGCAGATTTTGCTAAACTGATACAATACAACAAAATGCATGGACTAGCTAACACAACAATTTCACAACAAGAAGATGCTCAATGTTACGGCATCACTGATTCTTAACGTAAGTGACGACACATTGACCGTTCCAAGATGGTTGGCGCGCCAACGTGACTGGGCATGAGTGGGCGAATGTGGATCTACTCATACATATATATGGTTGTGACTCACAGATTGAGAAAAACTGCATTAAAGCGAGTATTTAATATGAAGAAATGGCGAACTGTCACTTTGTAAAACTAGAAACTTTACACAGCAGCTTTCAAGTCAACATGACATCGAATTGACCTCATTTAAGATCCAATCAATTTCACATAGATAAAATTAAAAACAAATCCTTTCCTTCATTGTTTCTTATTGAATATCTAATTAATTCAAGAATACAATCACGTTATGGAAATTAAATCCGTTGTAAACAGTGTTTCATGTTAACCTTAGAAACCAACCTCCTTTATACTTCAAAAAATAAGAATACAGAAAGCTTCCTTTTAATTTTTGACGACATGAAAGCCAAAGAACACTTTGAGAAATGGGAAGGCGAAATAAAAGAAAAAAAACTTTTCACACAGCACAAGCCGATTCACCTGACAGTTAATGTCTCAGAGCAGAACAGATGCGGTTCCATTAGATTTTAGTTTGCGCTCATCAGCTTAAATAAAAAATGTGCCATGATATAAGACACTGAATAGATAAGAGTAAACCAGGATGAAATCTTGTCTCTGAAAATTCAATTAGACTGGTTCATGTCAACTATAGACATAACGTATAACAAATAAGAATTATAGATTTATGTATCCTTTAAACTAATTATTATTGCATATTACTTATTGACTTATTAATAGTCAGGTTAATGCAGTTAAAATTCAAAAAAGTGCATGTGTCACAGGGAGACTGTGACTGCAACTATATTATAAAGAGACTCTTAAAGGTATGGGACTAAACCTGATCATTGTTGAGTGCTACCATTTTGAAGAGCTTAATTCCCGCCAATAGAAGGCACAATTCATTTGTCCTCAGAAGAAGAAGAAATGTTAGATTTATATAGCGCTTTTCCAGAGCTCAAAGCGCTTCACATAGTACGGGGGAATCTCCTCAACCACCACCAATGTGCAGCATCCACCTGGATGATGCGACGGCAGCCATATTGCACCAGAACGCTCACCACACACCAGCTTATTGGTGGAGAGGAGACAGAACAATGAAGCCAATTAGAGTATGGGGGGAATTAGGAGGCCATGATGGACCAAGGCCAATGGGTAAATTTGGCCAGGATGCCGGGATGACTCTCAGGAATGAGGGGGACCTTCTTGGTGACCTGTTTAACTCTTATTTCATTGGTAAATGTTAATTATTGTAATTTGTTTTTGTTTCAAATGTTTAGGTATTTTGTATTATTATGATGACTTGTTAATTGGTCATTGGGTGAATGTCTGTCTTGAGTTTTATTTTTATTTTTTGTTGCCTTGTTCTAAATAGTTTAGTCCAAGGGGGAGGGGCTTGGCCTTTTTAAGATGATCTCTCAGAGCTGTGAGAAAAAGAAAGGGTGAGCGTGACTGTGACTGTTTTAGTTTGGGTCAATTTATTGGCATAGCCAAACATTTGTTTGCTTATTCCTTTGTTTGGAACAGTGTAATTGTCTTTAATTTGGATGTTCTCTGTAGATGTCAGTTATACCCCATTGGAAGACCTTTGTTGTTTTTTTGTTTGTTTTTACGTTGGCACTTTTTGGGGAATAAACACTACATTTTTTATTTTGATATCACGTCACTTCATTTTTGCGCGTCCATCCGCGGGTACATTCGGAGAAAGAGGTGCTGCTGTGGACCAAAACCAATCGGAGGCCCCTTGTCTCTTTTACAGTATGCATTTTAAAATGAATAATAATACTTTTGGTGTTGATTTTCAAATTTATAAGTATAAAGGACTTATATTTATACTGCAATTCATGTCTGGGGTCGGTAATGTTTTTGAAAGAAACTTGAAAGCTCACCAAGGCTTCATTTATGTGATAAAAAGGCAGTAAAAACAGTAATATTGTGAAATATTATATTACTATCTTTTAATGAATTTTCAGCATTACTCCAGTCTTCAGTGTTACATAACCCCTCATAAATCATTCTAATATGCTGATTTTTCTGATCAAGAAATATCTCTAATTATTATCAATGTTGAAAACATTTGCTTTTGAAGAATTGTATTCAAGTATTAATATATTTAAAAAAACAACAACAATAATAACTTTTGAACAGTAGTGTTTACAAATTGTCCCTATATTACCTGCCCGAACACTATAGTCCACATTTTTCCCTGTTTTGTCAGTTTCTTTGTTCTGCATTTGTGTTGTGGGCAAAAGCAAAAAGTGCCAAAATGAAACAATATTTCGGGAGTGAGAAAAAGGAGATTTAGTAAAGACTCTCAGATACAGAAGAGCGAGACTTGCTGCAACATTCAATTTAGTTTTCAAGGTCTCATCAAAATTCACAGCAGCATGACGCTGAAAGCCCACGCTACACACGAAAACCCCCACTGTGATGGCCGAAGGCAAAATCTGTTTCTTAACAACTGCAACATAATAACAATAATCAGGAGGAAAAATAACAGTGATATTAATAATTGAGGTTCATATCGTGGATGAGTGGCATGTGAAGGGGCAGGTGTGTGTTGTCTGTCATTTCCGAAACAAGACGTTATGTCTAAATATGAGTCATCCTCACGTTGACGAATGAGCAAGATATAAAGAGTCTGCACCTGACATCACTGCAGCCATAAAACACACATGAAGCGCACTAGAGCACTAACATATAAATAATGAAGGGCATGACCTCACCACCATAAATAAGTATGACTAGTGTGTTCATGAACAATTTTGTGTATGTGATGGAATCTGCCATCTTTTATTTAAATGAGTGCGGTCATCATTTACTCACCCTCATGTCATTACAAACCTGTATGACTTATTTTCTTTTGTTGAAGTATTGTTCATGCTAAACTTACGTTTCAATAAATATTTGCTGAATTACAAGATTTTTGTAGGTGAACTATTATGCTTTTTCAAAGATCTCCAAAAAGCTTTCAAAGATCAAAGTTCACGATAAATGACTTCAAAAAGAAAGAACTGATTCTGAACTGCCTGAAACGAATCAGCAGTAATTCTAGTCTTACTTCCTGCATGAACCTACAGAGGTTTGTAACAAATGTGCGTACCGTAATGCCCGCTCCTGTCCTTCAATGGTTTCCTACTTTGCCCTCAAACACTGTAGTCGTAGCTGAGGCCTGGACGAGTTTGCTTCATGTTGCACTTACAAAGGATGATATCTCAGAATTTAATATACAGTAAAATACGATTCAGTGTGATACGGTATAACCGATAGCAATGTTACAGTTGCTGTGTACACAAGTACTGAGGAAGCAAATGGGTTTTCCACAGTGTTGCCAACTATTTTCAAAGAAAAGTAGCTGAAGCCTGGCAAAAAAGTCGCTAAATGTCGCTAGGTGTCATCATGCGTAAATTAGCATACTCGTGAGGTCATTACGCTGTACTAGATCGCATACTTTCTTGCGATCTGCCTGTGTAATGTGCTTTCTCACAAATTCGGCTTCGTCCCGTCTTTTAATAACCGGGTTCTTCAATCCGCAGCGGCGCTGAGCAGAGCGCGCGTCAGAACAGAAGCATGGGTGTGTCTGTGTGTGTGTTTATCTAAGCCTCATACTCATTGGTCGGTAACTGCTCGTCAATGTCAAAATATTTGAGAAAACCAATCATATCAGAGAAGGCGGGCTTCATGTGCACTCGCTGCTCGTTGAGAAGAGTAAGAAGTCTCCAAAAGTCTCCAATAACTCCAGATAAAGTCGTTAGATTTGTTTCTTAGAAACAAAATTCTTTTTCTTAGAAAAATTTCTTTTTTTTTTTTTAAACGTGTGGTTAGAGTGGTCTGAATACTCGCTAAATATAGCGACAACGGCGCTAAGTTGGCAACACAGGTGTTCCAACACATCCTGTAAGTGGCAGAGCAATCACAACTGGACTGGATCATCTGACCAATCAGAGCAGAATAGGATCTCGGAAAGGAGGGGTTCATAAACTGTGTGAAAAGAGCTGATGCTTCAATATATATCAATGATCTTTTAAAAAAGCCTTTCCAGAAGCTCAAACAATAGAGTGTGGTGCTTGCAACGCCAAAGGTCATGGGTTCGATTCCCAGGGAAAGCAAGAACTGATTAGAATGTCAATGTGTTTCTTGATGCAATGTTTGAATAAAAGCATCTGCCAAATGCAGAAATGTAAGTGTAAAAAGCTGAAACGGTTACTCAAAATAGTATTTCCACCTTAATACGCACGCCCCATTTCCTCTGGGGGTTTATAAACCATGTAAATTCTTTGCGAATGTCCCTGCATAGGGCACAGATCACAATCTGCCTTAAAACCTGTCAGAAACACTGCTGTTCTGGAGATTAACAAACCGTAGTGCCGAGCCAATCAAATTAACACGTTTAAAAATAAAAAATAAATAAACAACAGCTCCTTATTAAAATCTCAGATTCTGTTCATGATTTCTTAAAGATATGCACGTCTTATTAAGACCGCCTTTGATTGTGGCCAGAAAATGTAATCTGAAAGAAACTGAAAAATATCCCATGTGAATATGTTCAGAATCAAATACTCGCCTACTATTTATTGCACACTGCACTTAGAATATGGTATTCTGCCCCTGGACAATAAAAAAAAGTGTGCAAATGATTATTTTATACTATAGCATGCCAAATTATTTTATGAATTGATCAACTGACATGCTTAAGTGATTGTTTTTAATTAATAAAAAACATGATTTAATGACATTCTACTTTGTACTTAATTTACATTTTATAATTATTTTTCATACTTTAATTATTTTTGGATTTTTTTTTAATTATATGAAAGAATTCTGTTATTTTATTTTCATCTAATTTGGTGGAGGATTTTTTTTTAACTGTTTTAACTGGAATTCTGATCACATGATCAATGAGATCGAGATTGTTTCATCAAGACGAGTTGCTCAAGACTATTTACTTTTTACTTAGTACGTTTAAGTTTAAGTAACATGTGATTGCTAAGTTTGGTAACCCATACTTGGAATTTGTCCTCTGCATTCAACCCATCCAAGTTAAGGAGTAGTGAGTGGTGAACACACACACTGCAAACCGTGACACACACCCAGAGCAGCGGGCAACCATTGTGGCACCCGGGGTATATACTATACATTTTAGTACGCATAATATGGTAGTGTTTATCTGAACAGCTAGTGTGCGACTTTACTTTCCATGCTGATCTAGCTACTCTTCCCCCGGCAGTTAAACCCCCTCAGGAGACGGCCCTCTCCCGCTGTCAGTCAAATGGGGATTATGGGAAGTCCCTCCCCACCTCTAACAACTCAAGATGGTGTGGAAAGTAGGAGGGGCTTGTGGCAGGCAGCCAATAGGAGCGGCTGCCAGGGCAGACAGACACGGCTCTCAGCGGGTCCTCAGTGAGCTGTGGGACAGTTTTGGCAGGAGGCAGGTGTCACCGCCATAGACCAGCAAAGCAATCTGTCCTGCTGAAGGGAGTCGCCTGTCTTACACACAAACACACATACACGTGATCACACAAACAGTGCGGCAGGGCTGGTGTCAAATCAGTCCTTCTGTTAATGGACCGTGGACCGCATACACACGCCATCTCAAACATCCTTCAGTGAACACTGCGCGGCTGGCCGTGGCCAAGTGCCACTTCACCCAACTGGGTGGCACATGCCACCTCTGCTTGCATTATGTCAATACCACCTGGTAAGACCTATGAAACAAAAAGACAGTATTGGGGAACATTACTTTTAAGTAATATAATTGCAGAACTGCTAAAGCTATGTAGAGATTCACAAATTCAATAACTAATTCAATTCTGGTTCATAAGGGTATGTTTCAATATATATTCTTTCTGCTATTAAAATACTGCCCTGTACAAATCCAGTCCATCTGAGCCACGAGTTCCCCAGTGAATGTACTGCTGGGTTACAGGGCCTTACATTGGAGTAAATAAAAGAATAAACAAAACAGGACAGAAAAAATAAGTGTATAGATTTGATTGAATTCACAGAAAATGTTTTTTTTTTGTCACATAGAAATGCACTTGACAGTAAAAGCACTGATATTGAGATAGAATATAGTAAAGGAGTAGAGTATAGAGTAAAGGAATAGAGTATTGCAGACATTTCTCAAATGGTCTTATTTTATGTTCGACCGAAGAAAGAAATTCATACATTTATTTTGCATTTGGTAGCTTTTATCCAAAGCGACTTGCATTGCATTCAAGGTACATATTGACATTCTAATCAGCTCTTGCTTTCCCTGGGGATCGAATCCATAACCTTGGCGTTGCAAGTTCCACGCTCTACAGTTTGAGCTACAGGAAAGCCTTGGCCATACATGATGGTGAGTAAATTATAACTATTTTAATTTTGGGGTGAACTATCCTTTTAAGAACTACAACAATTGTAAAAAGTTAGATGTTAAATGCTAGATCAGGCGCTTATTGAATTAACATTTTACTTCAATTACAATGTATTACCACTAAATATATTTAAGGAGAAGGAAGTCTCGTCCTCAGGATCCATGCTTTAAATCTATTTAGTTAAATTATCCTTTGTAGTTGCCCTAATAAAATGTACTATATTTCTCTAGACAAGTATTAGTAAGATGGTAGTCACAAGTAAAACTATCATCATTATCATGGTTATATGGTTTTTAAAATAAATAATATGTAATAATAATCTATGGAATTATAATACAAAGAAATATCTTAAACATGTAGAAACTACAAAAGCAACTTCTATAAAAAGTTATTTATATTCTCAAATATTTAATATAAGTAATGACATCATATTTCTATGTTGCTGAATTTTGTAATTGTGTGTATTGGCTGTCACGGTCCTGTCTTGTTCCCTTCCAGGTCCCTTTACGTATCTTCCAGGTCCTTTGTCTGTCTAATCACTTGCCTAAAGTCTTGTCAGCTGTTCCCTATTTTCCTCATGTGTATTTATACACTCCTGTGTTCCCTTATCTTGGTTGATAAGGATGTTGATTATGTAATGTGAAGTTACGTGTGTGTGGATGCTTTCCTTCCCGTGTTCCAAGTATTCCTGGTTCTCCGAATTTTGCACCAATAGAGTGCCATTTATGTTCTAGTTTAGTAATAAAGTCTTTTCAGTTGGATCACCGTGTCTCCTCCTCTCTCCGCATCGCACACCGGACCCACTGCAATACATTGGAATTTTATATTGTTCCAATATATTTTACATGATTGTAGCGGTTTTCAACCAGCATCACTAGAGAACCATAAATGTTCTCATATCATACGACTGTAAAACATGTAATTCTGTGTCAAATCGGACGAATCAAGCAACAGCTGCAGCTGTTTATCACTTTACAGTTTAGTGGAAGCGCAGAGCACTGACTGATGTGACTGATCCCGCTCTGCTTCCGCGTGTGGCTGGTGGATGCATCTGGATACGACTACGGCATCAATATTTGCTTTTTGTAGCTTTGCACGTGCTATAATTTAAAAATGCAACCTAATATGGGGAGGCCTCCCTCACTTCGCCGATCGGACATCTACTCAACCGGCCCACTGAGACAGTCCTGATGGACAGTACATGTCTGGCTATCACTGAAAAAAAAAAAAACTTGCCATTGAGTAGCAATTTGAGTAAAGACAGTTTCAAAGTAAATCGTACACAAAAGAAAATTCAGAGTACCATTCACTGTACTTTAAAAAAATAATAATAACCAGTTCAAGTACCACTTAATAAATATTTTTATGCAGAAAGACTAAAATAGTGATTTATATGTAAAATAAGATTTATTTATTATTCTTTGTTTTCTATAAAACTTTGATTTTTTTTTTTTTTTGTAGATTTACTTTGAAACAATCATCACTTAGAAATTACCCTCCCTGGTTGTTCGGGGGCAGTCTTGCTCTCAAAGATTACTTAACTAACATATCCCTATATAAACGCTGTTTTGGACTTGAAAAGCATGCGATGTGACAGATAAAAGACATGCGTCTTGACATATGCCTTCCAAATGAAGTTTGGAAGAAAAAAAAGAAAGAAACTTTCATAATGAATTTATTTAGCTGTCAACAAAAATGTGGATTTTATTTTACTCAGGCAGTTTAATGCGTTTTTAAAGGGGATTCCATTACATATTTATATACTTTTTTCCCCTAAAGTGCAATTTGTAGCACCGTTGCCATTAGTATTAATGTTTAAGGTGGGTGAACAGTGTGTGAGTTTGGACACTCGGGAGGTTGTGAGCCACTGCACACATTACGAGTCAATTAACCTGATAATTGTGTCGAAGCACCTGGTACACGTTACGACTGTACTGTCATCAGATGAGCATTTATGCTAAATACAGACACTGGAGCTTTCAATGTTGCTGCTATAGCTTCGGAAAGAAAGATGAGAGAAAATAAAAAGATGAGTGTGCAAACAGCACAGCAATTCCTTTAAAAACAATTAGAGAGTTTATGAGAACACTAAGGTTGCAGTCACTGGGCTATAATAATAGTTATAGATGTTGCGTATGGGATGTGGTCGTGTAGGATTTGGCAATAGGGGGCAGACTATACACAGAAATTTTAAACGAGTTTAAATATGTTTTCAAATTACCGGGAGGTGCTTGTAACTCGTGATTCCTCTCACACAATGCGAGCCGCGACCATACAAGCATCAAAGATTTCCAAGCCATTTCTTCCAACAGGAAATAAATTAATAAATTTTTTTTATATATATGTATTTTAAACATTCCATATAATTATTTTTTAATTCAAAATTATAAAAATGAACAATAGAGCACAAACCATGCAACTGATTTGCATACTTCTCGGGAGTCCTGTGCCAGTCGAGAAAATACAATTATGATGAATGAGAATGTTTACAGATAGGCATTACAGACCTCATTGATTACCTGGATCACTGATTTTGAGATTCTTTCTATGGATCAGGCTGGCACTGTATGTGTTGAGCTGTGGGTTCAACTCTGTATTCAGTGCAGCATGGAGATATTGCTGAGATTGAATTCATTCAACTGAAACAAAACCTTGTATTGGCCTTGTGTATGGTTTCATATCTTTTTAATAACAGCGTCGCTTTCCTACTGAACGTTACGCGTGCTGCATAATGTTGAAAGCTTCAAAGAAACATTTAGCTACAATCGAATTCAATTTCAAAATATAAACTTCAGTTATTAATATCATACAATGTGCCGAGTATAATTATTTATTTGCTGACATGACAAAAAAAGATCAATCTTATTATAAAACAACAACAAATGTTTAGGTCATGGATTACAAAAAAAGAACCGTAATTTGGTAGAGAGGTACCATAGTTTTGCATCAAATAATCACTTGTTAACTATAACATGAGCAGTCTAGTTTTATCGCGACTAGCTCACTTCCATTATAAATCAACAAATCTGTTTACAAAGTGTTTATGAGAGGGATGCGGCTGTACGCGTTGCTCGCTCTCAGTGAAGACGTAGCGTCTACTGATAAGATCGAGAGAGAAGCTGAAGCAAGCACAGGAGAATCGCAAAGCGCTGTAGGCAGAGATCAAACAGCGTACGTGGGCTTTTATGCATTATGATTTTGCCGTGCGTGGGCTTGTTATTATGGAGCGTTCTATTAGAGAAATGTAATATTGTAGTATTGTTTATGAAGACTAATGTTGGCATGTTAACTGAGAGACATTTTGAATGAAGCATAATGTATTTTTAAAGATGCCAATATGAGATGACTCATAATCCTCTACCTCTAGGCTAAAATCCACACACACACACAGACGCACGTGCATACAGACACACTCACACACACACACACACACACAGTTATTGCAGTTAAAGGAGGCCCTGACCTTTTAAAAGCAAGTTATCGTCTGTGTCATGAAACTCTGAGAAAGAGAGAGAGAGTCATGCCAGTAAAGCTCATTTGACTTTGAAAGAGCGAGAGAGATGTCCTAGAGATCCCAATTATAATTTGGCTGAAAATATTAGAATCTGTGATTGGTCCGACTGCCCTCTATAACTGGGGGGTGTGTGGTCCCCTTAGAAGTCCAAATCAAGAATTCAACAAATGGAAGAAAAAAACATCCAAAAGATTAGGCAAATTAGGCAAATATCCACTAGTTTTAAAAGTGCAATAAAAAGGCAATCAAATTCTTAAAATATCTAAAAGTCAGTGACCCTCACTCATTCCATTATATAGGCCTGCAGTATCAACAGCTGAGCAAAGAAACCAGTCTCCACTTTTAAATTGTCCAGAGCATCGATTGACCCTCATCACACTGATGCTCCAAAGCATAGACACTGTTCATAGACACTGCTCAAAAAAACGAAGGGGACACTTAAATCGATTTTTAAATGGAATATTACATTTGAATTTTTTTACTTATATACATTATATAATTTGTTAAGAAAAGTCTGGATTCGAAACATACCAAAAACCTATGTACAAAACTGAAGTTACAGGCTAATCAAACTTGCACGAAGTTCATCACAACATCTCATAATGTGTATTAGTGTTTATGGCCCCTACATGCCTGTATGCTCTCACAACAACGTCTGGGCTCCTGCTGAGATGGAGGATGGTGTCCTGGGGGATCTCCTGGACAATGTGCTGCTACTTGGTGGCTTCGGAAGCTCCGATACATAATCTCGTAGAGGTCCTCAATTGGATTCAGGTCTGGGAACGTGAGGTTCGTCAATGGCATAAATGCCTTCGTCATCTAAGAACTGCCTACACTCTTTAGCCACATGAGGCCGTGCATTATCACGAACCAGGAGGAACCCTGAGCCACTGCACCAGCATAAGGACTGACAGCGGCTCTGAGGATTTCATCCTGCTACCGCAACCTAACAGCTGTAAAGAAACCATCGGTTTGCACATGGAGGTCTGTGCGACTCTCCAAAGATATTCCTCCCCAGATCATTACTGACCCACCACCAAACTAGACATGATGGATGGTGTTGCACTCAGCATAACATTCCCCACGGCATCTCCAGACTCTTTCACGTCTGTCACATGTGCTCAGTGTGAACCTGCTCTCATCTGTGAAAAGAATGGGATGCCAATGGCAGACTTGAATTCTGGTGTTCTCTGGCAAATGCTAATCGAGCTGCACAGTGCTGATCTCTGATCACAGGTCCCACTAGACAACATCAGACCTTCATGCCACCCTCATGAAGTCTGTTTCTGACAGTTTTAGAGGGCTCTGGCAGTGCTCCTCCTGTTCCTCCTCATACAAAGGAGCAGATAGCGGGCTGTTGCCTTTCTACGTCCCATTCAGCTCTCCTTGTGTATTGTCCTGTCTCCAGGAATCTCCTCCATACTCTTGAAACTGTGCTGGGAGACACACCAAACCCCCTTGTGATGGTACATATGAATGTGCCATGCTGGAAAAGCAAGACTGCAACCTGATTGGGTTGACAAGGACCCTGACAAAACACAAAACTAAAGACATATCAGTCAGGAAGAATAAGGAGAGGACAATTGTCTATGGCAAACACCTGCAAAATCATTGTCTGTTGGGGGTTGTCTTACTGATTCCTCTCCAAGGCACCTGTTGTCACTTTCATTTGCACCAAAACAGGTGAAACTGATTCACAATCACTTACGCTTCCTAAGTAGACATATTGATATCCCTTAAGACTTCGTGCTATACTGTGATTATTAAGTGTTCCCTTATTTTTTTGAGCAGTGTATTTAGTACTGTGGGCATAAATAAGCTCTCTCCAGCCTAACACTCAGAGTATAGAAAACTTATATTAGAGCAACTTTATAAGTCGTATGCAGGATGTATGTTACTGTGGATGAAAGGTGACAAGAGAGGAACTTGCCAATTGCGGAGGAGAACATAAAACAAACATTTTAAAAGAGGGCATTCCCAGTCTGGATGACCTTATTTGTGAAGGTCACACATTTTTCTTTACATAGAATACTTGTACTGCTAGAGATACTCATTGTAATCAATAATTCGATGACTTCTCTTTTTATAACTAAGTCGGTTTCCTGGGGCATCGATTTCTGACATTGACCAGAACAGACCACAGAGAAGTCTTTACAGGTTTACAGGGTTAAGCATTTGTGTGTATAAATGTCTTTTGCAGTTCAAGAAAAATACTGAATAAAAAAAACTGTAGCCAGTGTGAATCTGCTTCAACTGGACCCCAATGGACATCTAGTGGCCGGCGGGTCGTTTGAGTTTGAGACTCCCTCCGTGGGATCAGATTTAGACTCCAACAGCAGTTTGTGCTCACCGTGTGAGGGCTAAAGCTGATGGTCACACAGGGGTTGGCTATGACCCGCAGCTTTCAGATTCCCAGTACAGATGAACTGGGTGAGATGTAAGTGCATGTAGGTTCCTAATCTCAAAGCATTAGACAGGTTCAGGGTTTCGAGCTGAAAGTTTTACTGCAGTAAATAAACCACAGAATATGATGGCGTTAGTGGATGCGTCTCTTCCTAGAGGCTTTTAGAGAGTGTTTTATGCAAGCGATGATTTTAATAGCCTGGTCACATTCGCCTAATGGCAGTACTCCGATGCACCAGGCATTTTTATGAGATTGCAACTTACCATCCCATATCTGTTTGTACATGCCAGACAGGGTCACGGAGTTCAGTGTAGCTGATTTTAGATCTCTCAGAGCACCAATCTTACAGGAGCACACTACAGCATTTAGGAGAGCACAGGAAATGTGGCTGCACTGGGCCAAAGAATCGGCAGTTCTCCATTAGCCTTGATGATTGAGGTTAGAAACACATGAACTCTTGTCCCAGAAAACCCCCGCTACATCTATACGGGCCCATGTAGTTATCTCACCCGGTATGGGAGATGCAGCCCAGCCTTCTGCGTTACTGGAAGTGACAGCTTCTGCTGGTAATTGACAGCTAAGTTGTGGCAGCCTGCAGCTCTTTTGAAGGAAGTTGGGAAGCTCTGTGGAGAGTCTCGGCAAAAGGTGAGATACAGAAGCCCTTCCAGGGATGTGTGAGCAAGAACAGCCAGACAAAGTTATAGTGTAGAGGTTTGTTTAAAAGTAGTGGTTCTCAGAAGTTTTCACTTCAGATTTAGATTTGACATTGGATGATGCAACGCAATTCCATTTTATATGGTTTAATCCGGTCTGGTTCCTATTTTGTTTAACTGTACATGGCTTTGATTATGGTTTCTGTTGCTGTTTATTTCTATTATGATCATGATTACTACTACCACTAATAATAATAATAACTTGACTACAATATAATGGATACACCGATTAAAAACCAAAAGATATATGGAAACCATTCTCTTTTCCTTAAATTATGAATATCGACATAATAATAATAGCATTAGAAGAATAGCATGAGAAACCAAAAAATGGAAGGTGAAAGAAATAATAAAATATGATTTTGTGTTGGGTCACCAACTTGATGTCAGTGTATTATATTATGTAATTGGTAATCCTGTTTATTTTGATAATAATTGAAAAACATATGCATAATTAATACATTTAATTTAAATATAGTTTTGGATATTTTTGTTTTGTTTCTCCTGTCCATGACCCCATCAGAAAAGATCTGTGTTTAATGTTTGGTTTGTAACCCACCAGTTGAGAAACATTGGTTCAGATGAGATATATTTATGAAAACTGAGTTATTAGACGATCACGAACATATGGGCAAGAGAAGCAATCAAACGTCTGCTTTCCTCAAAACTCCCTCGTTTCGCGAGACCCTGTGCACGTACAATATAACGTTACATGGATCTCATTTGCTAAGTCTAAACTTGCAGCTGCTAAAAAGGCGGTACGTGATAATCACATACAGCTGTGGATCTAGATCGCGTGTCGAGCAAACGGCAAACGGAGTGGCAGGACGGCTTCAATCAGGGCTGAAACTTTAAATATTACCCACAGTTCTCTCCTGCAGCGGGTGCATGTGCCGTCACATTTTTATTTATGCTGACTTAGCCACCGAATTTGATCTCATGCCTGAAAAACGGTCTCAGGTTGTCACGGTGGCTTGGGGAATAAGCATCTGCCAGTCCTGCTGTCAACTGAACCGTAAAAAGACCCTCGAGCGGAATTGCGCTGATCTCATCTTGACGGATGCACTGCAAGGAGATCGACTTGAACTAGAATAATGTATTCACACATATGACTACTTCACCAGGTGCTCCATTTCATTATTTATAATCTGACAGATGACTGCATTCCTTGTCCTTTTTACTGGCTTTGTAGATTTAAAGTTGAAGTGTGTCATTTCTGAACCATTAACCAAGACATTTTTTAAATATATTCAAATAGAAAACTGAAACTTTGTATTTTGAGCACATCTTGTGTTTATCTTCCTTTTCACAATTAATAGTTTTTTACATTCATCATTCGTAAGCCGCTTTGGATAAAATTAATACATTTAAATGTAAATTAATAAAATGTTGTGTCTACAAAATTAATGCATTTAAACGTAAAATAGCTTTTTGATATGGTAATATTTCACAATATTTGTGTTTTTACTGTCTTTTTTTTGTCAAATAAATGCAACTTTAGGGAACACAAGAAGTATTTATTTTTAATTTTTATCGTACTGACCCCCAATTTTTGAACGGTAGTGTATATACCTTTATTGGGGAAGCTACTTTTAAAAATACAGCGTTATAATATGTGGTTATTCCCTTAAAAACAAATTTTAATTTTTCTCACCTGGACTGGGTTTGCATGTTTGTTTTAACAACAAAAAAAAAAATCCACTTTCACACAAAAAGTGAAATGAACAAGCCTCATGTAGAAAGATTTTAATTGAAAAAGTAACTATTATTAATAGTAGTATTGTGTTATATATTTAAACCTTTACTTGTAACTTGAAAAAATACTTGTAAAAATACAAGTACGATACAAGTACGATACGTGTAATGCATTATGATGTGGATATATGAAAAAGGACACACACAACCTTTAACCTTTTTCTAAACGTTTACACTTGCGCAACCCTCTGTCCCTGATTGGTTCACAGAGTTGCAGAATGGGCGTGGCCTGTTCTCCAGCAATCCAATTCGAGCTCATAAACATAGAAAACAGTGTGACAGCTGTCTGAACACTTTTGCGCCATCAGTTTGCTCTTCTAATCAGAGCCATGTAAACAACCTTTTAAAAGCCTGTTATAAAAACAATATTCCCAATATATTTCTAAAACGCGAACAAGACTGTAATTATAAGCTGTCAAAAAGCAGATGAGGTTGAAGCACCGTAAACAAGAACCGTAACACTCTTTCCACATCGCTCATGTTTTCATGCATAAAAGAAAGACGCATTAATGATATTTTCTGTACGGTGTCTGATTCTGAAGTACCTTCCTCCTTCTCGCCTGTTTTATAAATCAGCATATGATTACAACAACATGCATATTTATAAGGAAGTAAGTGCTGCACTTGTGCTATTTGCATTTGAGTAAACTATTGTCGAGAGGAAAGAATTATCCTGGATATAGACATTATTATCCCCAAGCTTTTGATTAAACCAATTTTCATAACGAAGCTCATTTATCTCGCCAAACATCTCTGCAGAAATGACAATAGTTAAAGATTTGTCCTCCAGAGAAATATGCAGTTCAGTGTTCGTAGACTTCTGTCACGACACGAAACAGAGACAGTATGTGCATGTGTTCACAAATTGTGGTTTCTACTAATCAGTGCTGGGTGGAACAACGTACAAAATATGCGTTCAATTAACAATTGTTCATTTAAACAAGAAATGAATGTCAGATAATGCTTTGTTAACAGTTATTGGGCTTTTTTTGTACTTTATTCATTCATTTTTTTATTCAGGATTCATGATACACACACCTATGTTGATGCAGCTATTTAGCTAAAAGAAGAAAAAGATAAACATTTAAATGTTTAAGTCAAAAAGACCATATGGAAAACAGCTCAAATCTGTCAATGCATTTGACAACGAGATTACACTAATGCCCAGAGATTCATGTACAACAACAGAAGGTAACTTATATTTTATGTTATAACATATGTTTATGTTATGTTGTTCATACATTAATTAATTATTTATGAGTACTGTTAGGTTGTTCAGTCTGATTCTTGTTCTTATTTCAAAAAAAAAAAAAAAAAAATTCAGTCTCTTAAACCTGATTTCATACAGACCTAATGCACCACAGAAACGCTGAAATTCAAGGAAAAGCTGGTATATTTCATAACTTAAAATGTTTTTTGTATGACAGTGATGTGTAGAATATTACTATAGGCCTTCATAATATACAGACAACTTTGAACATACCAATATAGCTGTAAATATATGGAGAGCTAATAAATATAGTGTGTGAAAGTGTTTTATCAAACCTTGAATGAGTGCATGATGTCAGTCATCCAGGTGGATATATATAATATTTCAAAGAAACATCAGACGAGGAATACAGGCATAAGCGTAAGCTGGCGAGAGAGTGTATGTGTGTGTCCATCATGCTCTACTGTGATGTCTCTAAAAGGGGTGATGGATGTAGAGCGTGCGTGCGTGCGTGCGCATGTGTGTGTGTGTGTGTCAGTACAGGAGGCTCTGGAATCATTAGGTGTAATTGGTGTGAGATGGTCTGTGTTTCAGCATCTCAATGCAAGGACCGGCCAGCAAAAATGCTGAACCTGCCTGCCCGCCTATACTGTCTCCTAGCAACCCACTGTACCTCACTTTCTCATGATGACATCACAAAGAGATGTCCTTTAAATGGGATTGCAACTTTCTCAACTTTCACTTTCTCAACTTTTTGATCTTTCTTTTTTCACACTGAATTACTTTTATAATGTGACATTTCAGACAAACACTATTCAATAAGAAAAAAGAAGGACAGCAGGCCAGAGTTTATTCATCATCAATTGAAAGGATCATAAAAAATGATCTCTATCATATTTGTTTCCGTTTACATAAGGTGTTTTAAAGGTAGCTTCTTAAGGAACTTTACACAAGACAAAAAGACAAGAATTTATAAACAAAATTATAATAGTAATAATAATTTGCTTAGTTATAGAAGTTAAAGAATTATATATATATATAAAACATTTGGATGACGTCATCAAATTCATAAAAGATTAAAAAATAAATTAAGAAATATAATTGCACCTGTTTCTGAATACTATAGATATTCTCAATATTCAGAAATTAGGTGCAACAAATAAAACAGGAATGAAACAAATAAAACAGGAACAGAAAAAAAACAAGTATGAAACTTGTAAATGAATTAATTTATATACTATGTAATAATATATAGTTGGGTTTTCTACTGCAAAAAAAAAAACGAACAAAAAAAAACATTAAGTTAATTCAGTTTCTGAACAAATAAAACCGTAGCCTAATAGATGCAATAAATCCACAAGCCTGATTTCCGTTTTAAATGCCAGAATCTATGATGGCAAATAAGAATCTATAGATGGCGAATAATCTTTTGAATTCATAATGCAATAATAAAACAATTGTATACATGCAGTTGATTAATATGATTATATTTTTTAAACGAATGAGGAAATTAAAGTGGGTTGAATCCAAGGAGCTCTAAAATAATTTTAGAATCGTTATCTGAAGCTAAATGCAGCATCCGCAACTGAAGGCACGCACACTCTTGTGTTAACGGTTGCTGCAGACCATTTAAAAATGTTAAATACAAAAACATGTTTAGCTTACAACGGCATCTGTCTCTGGACCGACCAAACTCCCATTAGGCCTATAAGCGAATTAACATTATTCTGTCCTTTGATTTCATTCTGGAACCTGGCTGAATGAAAAAACACTGTTGCTAAGAACCAACCGAAATTAAAACTATTTGTTTTTGTTTTTAATCCATGTTTTTGCCATCTTGTATAGACTACATCAGTAGCCTGCCTAGCTCAGGGTGTCCATTCTGGGGATGAGTGGGGTGGTGGACCAGATGTTATGGGGCACAGTGTTCGGGGTGGCCGGGCCCCCTCATAGTGTTTGCAAACAAATGACAGAACGTGTCCTAGTTGCCAAAAATCACAGCCAACTAGTTCATTGAAACAATTCAAATCTAAAAAGGGAAGACCTTTGAGTGTCTTCCATTTGACCCAATTGCAGTCCTGTATTAAACCTGATAAAATGAAACTGCGCACACACGCGCACACACACACACACACACACACACACACACACACACGCACACACACGCACACACACGCACACCTTACCTTCTCATAGTAGCGTAGCTCGTAATCGAGGATAATTCCATTGGGCTGTTCAGGCTGTGGCCATGACAACGTGATGCTTTTCATCGTAGAACTGACCTGATGCATTATGGGAACAATGGACGGAGCTGCAAAAGAGAGAGAAAGAGTGAGTAGAAAATCCAAGTGAATAAAAAAATCATTCCAAACAGCCATCTTCCCTGCTGTGTGGACTTAGCTACAGAATTGATCTGCCACTTTCAAAAATGAAGCACACACACACACACACAAAGTATGATGAAAGAGTCAGACGAGAGGGTGATTGGACTTGTTTAATAGCTCCGTGAGAATGTGCCCTTTGCGATGGAAGCCCATTTCTCAGTTCAAGCGTTCTGATTGGCTACCATCAGTGTGTTTCTCGCCTCTCTGTCTGTAAGGAAGACACACCTGAGTGAGCATGCAGAGCCTCCAAATTAACCCACTGCCTATTTCATTCCCCTCTTTCTCCCCGTTCTCCACTGCTTCGTCAAAGCAGTACAACTGTACACTCAGCTTTAGTAACATCACACACAGCCTGTTTTCACGGGTGAATCGCTTGCAGCGAGCATGCAGATGTCAAACAAGCTAGTACACAGAAAGATACACACGCTAAACAACACACATGCACACATTTATGGATGGTCACACAAATTTTACTATACCTTTACATAGGTACTTTCGTATAGTTTTTGATTTTTCATTAAAAACAATGTTTATCTGTGATTGTATATCATTGTGTATCAGGTTTGTGTGTATTTTGTTTTTGTATTGTCACTGGAATACCTGTAGAGTCTCCACAACAGCTATAGACTGAATATTGCATCTGTGTGAAGACAATCATCACGATCACGAGCCACATGAGAATAGTGTAATGAGCTCTCGGCATGATTTTAAAAACAACACATTCAAGCATAAGATCACCTCTTAACACAACTGAACAACATCAATTCTCATGTATTAAGTACATCCGTGCCGCAATGCAATATAAAGTGGTGGGGACATGTCCCACCCAAAAATTACAACTATGTATATAGAAAATAAGACACCCTTGTATGACCCTTCAACACAGGGTATTCAAATGACATATTGTCCAGCATTCTCAATCTGTCTCTACACTTCATCCAGACTTCCATCTGATGCTTTTAAAATGGTGACTCAAGAAAAAAGTGCCAGCCTGCTCTCAATCGCGGCCTTTGAGTCCCTCTCTCGCACTCTCTCGTTCATGCTCTGTTGCCCGTCTTTGCTCCACATTAGCAATTACTGACTGTGTGCTCTTTTTCTCTCTCTCTCACTCTCTCACACACACACAAATACACACAGCTGCAGTGAGGCTGAGAGTTGAAATTGCTTTTCTGCAGTTTTTGTATGTCCATGTTGGGAGAGGATCCACCTTCTAAACAGAACACACACAGTGAGGCTGGTAATCTCAGTTTTGCTACACAATGTGTGGAATGGTAAATATGTGTGTGTGTGTGTGTGTGAAAACTTTGTGATCAATTTTTAATTTTCTTATCTAAAGCACAGCAGAAGCTCCAATCCCCTTCCTTATAAATCCACAATCACACACAGCTGCTGACTCTTCCTGTTTTTCCCCCCACTACACCCAGTGCACCGTCAAAGAAAAAAAATTATCATAATGATGATATAAAGCATAGTATACTTCATACGAGTATAAAAAAATACTATTGCATTTATTATTGCAATTGTGAATTGCAGTAATGATAATACAGCAATACCTCGGTTTACGAGTTGAATTCGTTCCAAGAACTCATAACCCAAAATTCTCGTACACCAAAACAATTTCCCCCATAAAAATGCACCAAAAATCACTTGATTCTTTCCACACGACCATAAATGCCCATTTTGAATATTATTATGGTTTTACCCTATTAATAACAGTTCAAATTCTAACCATTAAGATCTCATATAAATACTAATTAATAATTGACAATTAAACTCAAAAAATACTTGACAATTTACTGTAACGCACTTTATCTTTGAGTAACGTCTCTGCTGTCGTGATTGAGAAGAAAGGAGGGGGGGCGGGGGTCTTACTGCTTAGAGGGGGGATTTTGTACATTCTTTCTGTATGCTGTTCTGTACGTATATATTCAAATGTTAACAACACAAGGTAAACCGCTGTAAATTATAAAAGTATCACTGTGGTGAATGATGCAACTAAACCAAGCGACGCTGAGAGAATGAACGAGTGAAGGGGTGATAAAGGGCGAGGGAATATTTTTCTCGCACACCAATACAATGCTCATACACCGATTTGCTCGTATACCAATTCGTATACTAAATCAATCGTAAACCGAGTTATTACTGTAGTAATAATGACATTTAATAAAGTAAAAAATGTAAAGTCACTAGATGACCAAGACAATGAACAAGATTTAATAAATGAAGAACAGACATGAGTAACAGTGTGTACTGCTAGCACAAACATCAACCAACCAACACAGAGTGAAGGTGTAGAGCTTAAATACACATGGTGATGAACCAAAATGATGAACGGCTGTGATGATGAAATGAGTCCATTGAGACTAATGAGTGGTGGGAAACAAAGACAAAGGGACATGTGACTGAATGAAAACAAACTAAAAGTCATTGTGGTGTGAGGGTGTGACATGTAAATTGTAAGATTTTGAAAATGATAATGTGTGAAATGATATAAATGATATTATGTTGAGCAGGGCGTGAGAGAACATCGCGAGGCCGGTGACATGATTGATACTGAGCGTTTCTCATGGAGGAGCAAGGACAAGAGAGGACCAGGCCTGGACTTTATATTGTGTTTTGTGTTTGTGTCGTCTGTGAGGGACTGCCGCCATTACTTTCATTTCGTATTTATTATATTATTAAAGTGTTAAGTGGTCACCGGTTCCCGCGTCCTCCTTCCCCGGACAAAGAACTGTTACATATACGCATCCTATCAAAAAAATAAATGAATAAATGTATTTAGCATGATGGAACATGATCAGGAACAATCTGACTGGATTAACATCACCCTGTTCTGACAGCACCATGCTCTGTTTATTCTTAATGCATTTAGCCATTTATTGCTTTGCTTCAGGGAAACTTATGAGTAAATGTCTGATCTAATACTGTTCAAAGTCTAAATATTTATTACGCCACGTAGGCCGAACCGGTGTTTGTCTGTGTATTGTGTGTCTATTGAAACTCAAACAGTTTTTCCTACGTTTTCCTTCTCAAAGCTGGCAAGAATCCACCATCCTGACAAAGATTTGTGACTGCTCTCCTCTCATCAACATCCTTTCTTCCCCTTCAGCTCATCTCAAACCATCCACATGTCTCCTCTCTTCTTTCCCTCCTCTGGTCCTCAACAGGACGACTACTTCAACATTAATCACAGTCACACTCCCTGCCAAACACATGAAAGAGAGAGACAAAGCGAGAAAGACAAAAGAGCGAGACACCGCAGTTGAATTCTAAACAATAGTTTATAGACCATGAAAACTACTGCAACACTCTTCACAGGTCTCTGCTCTTTCACTGAGGGGTTGTGCAACGAAACGCCGCATTGAGACATGTAAAAGCAAAATCATTTCAATTGTTAGATTACAGAAAGTACACTAGGTTTAAATATTTCTGCTTCAAACTTTACTTAATAATTACATCATTTATAGGCCTATATCTACTGCCATAAATGCGCAGTATTCTTTGATTGTGAACTACCCTGAAAGTCTGCCAAACATGCAACACATTGCTACTTTTGATTGCTACTGAATTTATTTAAAGGGAACGAGGACCTACTAGTATACCGATTACTAATATTTTACATTTTCGATTTTCTTTAGTGTGTAATATTGTTTGAGCATGTAAAAAAAAACTGCAAAGTTACAAAGCACAAAGTCAATCCAAAGAAAGTTATTCTCTCTCTATCAGTAAAACTGTTTCTGAACTGATTGATTCATTTTTTTAATTCTTTTCCATGGAAATAGTATTCCTCATAAATAATTCCCACTAAAGTCGTAAACAAAAAAAGGGTCTGAGGTCTGGTTGAGGCATGACACTTTCGAAAAACATTTACTTTTATGCATTTGGCAGACGCTTTTATCCAAAGCGACTTACATTGCATTCAAGGAACACATTGAATCTGGTCTAGAAAACACTAGAAGCAGTTTATTAATCACAACACACTATTCCAGTCAACCAATCAGAGCACATTGCACTTTTCAGAAGGAGGGGCTTCGTGGAGACAGGAACTAAACAGGGATGTGTTGTGTTTCGCAGAAGCATCATTAGCCAACTATGGTTGCAAGCTCCACTGAACACTTTTGGTAACTATGGGATTTGTGAACATATTTGGCTTTGCCGTTGCTGACAGACTGGGCAGAGAGATGCTGAAATAATACCAAATTATATAATACAAATTAATACAAAATATGTGTTTTTTTTAACATTCACACATGAAAATCAATTCTAGTAGACCCTAACACAATCAAAACAATACAATGGCACGATATGGCCTCTTAAAATTAATTCCAAGACTTTTGATGTTTAGTAATCACATAGCCTGTATCTCCATTACTCTTTTTTCATATCCAAATTTTATGTAAAAAAAACAAAACAAAACCATTTTAGTTAAATACATGCTCCTAAATATATTTTACAATAAGAGTATGCACACAACACTTTTTTTTTTGATGAGCCCTGACATTTACACTGGAAAACATTTTATTAGTTTAACAATAAAAAAAATATATATATAAAACAATAAAAATATATTTATTTGCTTCTGATTTGCTTATTTGATTTACTTGCTGACAATGGTTTTTATACTGTACAAACTATAAATTCAATATGCATATATTCTATATATATATATATATATATATATATATATATATATATATATATACACACTGCATATTCCCCTAAACCTGCCCATCACAGAAAACTTTCATGTTTTACATGTCTAGTTTTTCATTTTCAAAACATTTAATTTAGTAAGATTTATAAGCAGTTTTCCTCATGGGAACCACAACAGGTCTCGACAAGGATTTCGGATATTGCAATCTTTGCGGTGATATTTTTATTATAACACAGGGTTTACCAGGACCACTTACACACACACACACACACACACACACACACACACACACAGCCTGTGAGAAAGAGTGAGAGAGCATATTGAAGAGATTGACAGGGGGTGACTGTCATCCAGAAACTGATAGGATGTACTAGACCCATAAAACCTGCCTGAATACCTGAATACAACTCGCCCCATACTTTTCTCCTTCAGTTTCCATCTATCTCTCCCTCTCCCTCTCTCCCTCCTCAAGCACACTGATTATTTTTCTTCCTTACCCTATGCCAACACCATATCATATTCTATCAAATTCAATCTAGTAAAGAATAGTATTAACCCCAAAAAAGTAAGAAAAGAAACCAGTGCAAGCGGTTCGTTCTCCATTTGGAGTTTACAGCTTGTCTGCTGTAGTTAGTTGATGCAAATCCAATATAGAAGATCTGTTTCTGTCAGCACTCATGTTACCATTGAATAAAGGGAGTCTTGCAGTAATTACAGTACTGGGCAACTTTCCAAATTCATTTATGCTGCACTTGATGAGAAGATTTATTGATCTTCAGTGCGATAGTAAGCGGCTGTCTCCCTTTCATATATGGATTTAAACAACCATTTTTCTCCAGCTGGTTTCTGCTCAGTTCATCTCATAAGTTTACTGCTGTGGCCCATGGGAACTGTGTTTGTTTGTAATTCATTTTGTAACTGCTGATCTATTTGCTTGGCCTTAAAGGGGTGATTGTGGTTGGTGCCTTGAAAAAATGAGATTAAGAGAACATAATCGTATAGAATACATATACTGCTCAAACGAATTAATGGAAGACTTAATCATCACAGTATAACACCAAGTCAGTTAAACTTAAGGGATATCAATCTTTCCAATTAGGAAGCATAATTGGGTGTGAAACTGTTTCACCTGCTTTAGTACAAATTAACGAGACAACAGGTGCATTGGAAAGGAAACAGCAAGACAACCCCCCAAAAGAGATTGATTTTGCAGGTGGTGGCCATAGACAATTATTCTCTCCTTATTCTTCCTGACTGATTTGTCTTTAGTTTTGTGCTTTGCCAGGGTCTTTGCCATTGTACAGGGTCTTTGTCTGTAGCTTAAGGCAGTTCCTGGAACCCATTCAGGTTACACATCCAGTCCTGCTCCTCAGGGTGGCAGATCCATATGTGCCATCACAAGGAGGTTTGGTGCGTCTGTCAGCACAGTTTTAATAGTATGAAGGAGATACCAGGATCTAGACAGGGACATAGAAGGGCAACAACCCAGCAGCAGGACCAGTATCTGCTCCTTTGTGTGAGGAGGAAAAGGAGGAGCACTGCCAGAACCCTACAAAATGATCTGCAGCAGGACACTGGTGTGCATGTTTCTGACCAAACTGTCAGAAACCGACTTCATGAGGGTAGCGTGAAGGCCTGATGTCCGCTAGCTCAGTCCGTACACTATTCTCTTCACAGATGAGAAATGGTTCACACTGAGCACATGTGACAGAGGCGAAATATTCTGGAGACATAACGCTATGCTGCGTGCAACATTCATCATGACTGGTGTAGCGGTGGGTCAGTAATGGTCTGGGGAGGAATATCCTTGGAGGGACGCACAGATCTCCACATGCTTGTCATTGGTTCCCTTACCGCTGTTAGTTACTAGGATGAAATCCTCAGATCAACTGTCAGCTCTTATGCTGGTGCAGTGGCTCAGGGTTCCTCCTGGTGCGTGATAATGCCCGGCCTCATGTGGCTAGTGTCACGGTTCGCGAATTCATTGTCTCTTAGGATTGACTGTGTATGATTGTGAGATGAATGTGGGAGGCGTGGTCACTGATCACCGCCACCATCATCGCACACACCTGATCCCCATCTCCCTCTGCCTATTTAGTTCACCTCTTCCCTCACCACCTTGTCGAGTCGTTGTTCTGCAGTGTGTTCCCTCGAGTCCGTTGTCTCCAGCTCCAGTGTTCGTGATTTCCTGTTCCAGTGTCTGCCGTCAGCGTGTCGTTGTGTGTTCCCGGTTCCCGTGTTCCTTGTTCACCTCCACGCCGCGCACTTGGATGTCACCTCTTCACGTCACTATCTACAAGCCCATTGAGTCTCTGCGCCGTCAGTTCCTGGACATTTATCCATTTACTCATCATTTACAATAAACTACTTTTCGCACTTGAATCCAGTCTCCTCCGGTTTCATGACAGAACGACTCGACCTCACTATGGATTCAGCGAATGCACCCAACTGGCAAGAGTTTGTTGCTAACAACATGGCGCGCCTGGACAGGCAGGAGGAGCAGATGTTGGCCACCGGGCGCGCCGTTCAAACACTGGCGGCGCAGATGTCCGAGCTCGCCAGCAAATTCCAACAGCTGTCTGTTCCCGCTGCGCCAGCCCCACCGCCGGCCCCTCCCACCATCAGCCGCCCCACAGGTCAGTCAGATTTACCACATTTACCACCACCTGAGCGTTACGCCGGAGAACCAGACTTTTGCAGATCTTTTATTACTAAGTGTTCGGTCTTCTTTTCATTGCAACCTCAAACATACTCCACTGAGCAAGCCAAGGTTGCGCTGGTCATTACGTTACTCTCGGGGCGGGCAGCCAAATGGGGTACGGCGGTGTGGGAGAATCAAGACCCGTGCTGCTCCTCGTTCCAGGCCTTCGCGGAGGAGATGAAGAGAGTTTTCGACCGGTCGGCAGTCGGCCGCGAGGCAGCGCGCAGGTTATCCGATCTCAAACAGGGAGATCGGTCGGTCTCCGACTACGCCATCGAGTTTCGCACACTCGCGGCCGACTGCAAGTGGAACGAGGAGGCGCAGTGGGACAGGTTCCTGCATGGGCTGGCTGACCGTGTCCAACGAGAGATATACGCCCTGGATCTACCCACACAACTGAATGGTCTCATCGAGCTGGCGCTTCGTGTAGATGCTCGCTTGGAACGAAGCAAGTTTCGCTCCACCCCAGCAGTAGGTCCAGGGTCCCCCTCGGTAGTTCCACCACAACATCCTGGCACGGTCAGTCCCTCGTCCGATCATGAGCCCATGCAGGTTGGTCGAGCTCGGCTTTCCCGGGAGGAGAGAGAACGCCGCCGAGCCCTTGGATTATGTATTTACTGTGCTGGCGAGGGGCATTTCATCCTCCAATGTCCGGTAAAAGCACGCGCCCGCCAGTAAGGAGGGGGCTACTGACGGGCGCAGTCACCATTAACCGGACCTCCTCTTCGACTCTCCTCCCGGTAAGACTACAATGGGCCAACGAATCTCATCACTGTTATGCACTACTGGACTCCGGGGCTGAGGGCAATCTCATGGATCATTCCTTCGCACGTCAACACAAGATCACCACTAAGCACCTCACCCATTCCATTGCCGTCAACGCCCTAGGCGGCCAAAGCCTTCCGGACATTGCTCTCAGAACCATTTCCCTCACACTCATCACAGCAGGTAACCACAGAGAGACCATAGACTTTTTTATCACGGACTGTCCCTCGGTTCCCATCGTCCTCGGTCATCCCTGGCTAATCAAGCATAACCCCAGGGTTGACTGGGGACACAATAGCATTCTTAACTGGAGTGATCAGTGTCATGCCTCTTGTCTCGTGTCTGCACGTTCGTCTGTGTCTAGTTCTGTGTTGCAGGAGGAGCCGATGAATTTGTCTAACGTGCCCCCAGAGTACCTCGACCTGAAGGAAGTGTTCAGTAAGTCTCGGGCTGCTTCTCTTCCTCCGCACCGTCCCTACGACTGTGCGATAGATATTCTGCCAGGTATGTCTCCGCCTAAGGGCAAGTTATACTCTCTTTCCATTCCGGAGAGGGAGGCCATGGAGAAATATATTTCTGATTCTTTGGCTACCGGGTTCATCCGCCCCTCTTCTTCTCCAGCGGGGGCGGGGTTCTTTTTTGTGGGGAAGAAGGACGGGTCTCTGTGGCCTTGTATTGACTACCGAGGGTTGAACAACATCACGGTAAAGAATACCTATCCTCTACCGCTAATGTCTTCAGCCTTCGAGAGGTTGCAGGGAGCGTCTATCTTCACGAAATTGGATTTAAGGAATGCTTATCATTTGGTCCGCATAAGAGAGGGGGATGAATGGAAGACAGCATTTAATACCCCCAGGGGCCACTTTGAATACTTGGTCATGCCTTTTGGGCTGTCCAACTCCCCAGCTGTCTTCCAAGCACTCGTCAATGACGTGTTGAGAGACATGATAGATCAGTTCACGTATGTTTACCTGGATGACATACTGATTTTTTCCTCGTCTCTCCAGGAACATGTTCAACACGTCCGGCGAGTGCTCCAACGGTTACTACAGAATGGTCTTTTTGTCAAGGCGGAGAAATGCGTTTTTCATGCACAGTCTGTTCCTTTTCTAGGGTATATCATCTCGTCGGAGGGAGTGTGCATGGATCCCGACAAGGTTAAGGCTGTGGTGGAGTGGCCAACCCCGGACTCTCGCAAGGCCCTGTTGAGATTCCTGGGGTTCGCCAACTTCTACCGACGTTTCATCCGCAACTTCAGCCAACTAGCCGCTCCTCTGACAGCCTTGACCTCCCCCAGAACGACGTTCAGGTGGTGCAACGCCGCCGAAGCGGCGTTCTCCAAACTTAAGAGCCGCTTCGTTTCGGCTCCCATCTTGATTGCCCCTGATCCCACACGTCAGTTTGTGGTGGAGGTCGACGCTTCAGAGGTGGGGGTAGGTGCGGTTCTCTCCCAGCGCTCTCCCTCAGACGATAAGATGCACCCTTGCGCGTTTTTTTCCCACCGTCTGTCCCCAGCCGAACGCAATTATGATATTGGTAACCGAGAGTTGTTGGCAGTCAAGCTAGCGTTGGAGGAGTGGCGTCACTGGTTAGAGGGGTCAGGGGTGCCCTTTCTAGTTTGGACCGATCACAAGAACTTAGAGTACATTAGAACCGCCAAAAGACTCAACTCCAGGCAGGCGCGGTGGGCCCTTTTTTTCGGACGTTTTGACTTTTGGCTATCTTACAGGCCGGGGTCCAAAAACATCAAGCCCGATGCCTTATCACGCATTTTTGATTTTTCCGAGCGCCCGTCTACTCCCGAGTGTATTTTTCCTGAGAGACTCATTGTTTCCTCACTCGTGTGGGAGATCGAAGCGAGGGTCAAATTGGCCTTAGATGGGGTAACGCCTCCGCCCGGGGGTCCACCGGGTCGATTATTTGTGCCGGAGGAAGTCAGATCCGAGGTCATCCGATGGGGTCACTGCTCCAAAATAGCTTGTCATCCAGGAATCAGTCGCACTAACTTCTTAGTAAAACAACGATTCTGGTGGCCTAAGATGGCCTGTGACATCCGAGATTTTGTTTTGGCTTGTTCCGACTGTGCCCAGGGTAAGACTTCCAATCGTTCACCAGATGGGTTGCTTCAGCCGCTGTCGGTGCCTTCGAGACCCTGGTCCCACATCGCGCTAGATTTCGTCACCGCCCTCCCACCCTCCCAGGGGAACACGGTTGTTTTAACCGTAGTGGACCGGTTCTCGAAGGCAGCACATTTCATACCCTTACCAAAGTTACCATCCGCTAAGGAGACAGCGGCATCTGTCATTGAACACGTCTTTCGTATTCATGGCCTCCCGACAGACGTGGTCTCTGACAGAGGGCCCCAATTTATATCCAAATTCTGGAAAGAGTTTTGTAAGTTACTGGGGGCGACTGTAAGCCTGTCTTCGGGTTTCCATCCCCAAAGCAACGGCCAGACCGAACGAGCTAACCAAGACCTCGAGAGATGTTTACGGTGTACGGTGTCACAGAATCCGGCTTCCTGGAGCCAACAACTCCCGTGGGTTGAGTACGCACATAACTCGTTACCAGCATCATCCACGGGCCTTTCGCCGTTTGAGTGTAGCCTAGGGTACCAGCCACCTGTTTTTCCCAGTCTGGAATCCGAAGTCGCGGTCCCCTCCGCTCACGCATTCATCCAGAGGTGCCGTCGCACTTGGAGTAGAGCCCGCCAGACTCTGCTACAAGTGGGAGCGCGCACCAAGGCCCAGGCCGATCGCCACCGGTCGAAGCCTCCCGTCTACGTCGTGGGTCAAAAAGTGTGGCTTTCTTCCAAAGATATTCCTCTCCGCTCCGTGTGTAATAAACTTGCTCCCAAATTCATTGGCCCGTTCCCTGTCACCAAGATCATTAGTCCGGTGACAGTCCGCCTCAAACTACCTCCCGCGTACGGGAGGATTCATGCCGCCTTTCATGTTTCCAAAATTAAGCCCGTTTTTCGTTCTCGCATTAATCCGCCCACCCCGGTTCCTCCACCGCCGCGTCTCGTAGACGGGGAACCCACTTATTCGGTAAACCGTATTCTGGATTCAAGGAGGAGGGGACGCGGATTCCAGTACTTGGTGGACTGGGAAGGTTACGGCCCGGAGGAGAGAAGTTGGGTGCCTGCCAGAGACATATTGGATCACTCCCTCATCGATGACTACAATCGACAGGTAAGTGCCTCTGGGAGCGTCGAGAGACGCTCCTAAGGGGGGGGGTACTGTCACGGTTCGCGAATTCATTGTCTCTTAGGATTGACTGTGTATGATTGTGAGATGAATGTGGGAGGCGTGGTCACTGATCACCGCCACCATCATCGCACACACCTGATCCCCATCTCCCTCTGCCTATTTAGTTCACCTCTTCCCTCACCACCTTGTCGAGTCGTTGTTCTGCAGTGTGTTCCCTCGAGTCCGTTGTCTCCAGCTCCAGTGTTCGTGATTTCCTGTTCCAGTGTCTGCCGTCAGCGTGTCGTTGTGTGTTCCCGGTTCCCGTGTTCCTTGTTCACCTCCACGCCGCGCACTTGGATGTCACCTCTTCACGTCACTATCTACAAGCCCATTGAGTCTCTGCGCCGTCAGTTCCTGGACATTTATCCATTTACTCATCATTTACAATAAACTACTTTTCGCACTTGAATCCAGTCTCCTCCGGTTTCATGACAGCTAGAGTGTGTAGGCAGTTTTTAGATGACAAAAGCATTGATGCAACTGATTTAGACCTTAATCCAATTGAGAACCTTTGGGACATTGTGTATCAGAGCATCTCATGCTGCCAAGTAGCAGCACAGACTGTCCAGAAGCTACTGATGACCTGATCCTGGTCTGGGTGGAGATCCCCCAGGACACCATCCTCCATCTAATCAGGAGCCCAGATGTAATTGTGAGAGCATACAGACACGGCCATGCACACTACTGACTTACATTAAGAGTCCCCGTGATGAACTTCATGTGTAATGAACTTCATGTGTTGACCGCAGTGTGTTGATGATTTTGGTTTCAATTGACTGTTGTCACACAATTCTGTTCTAACAAATTGTAGAATGTATTTAAATTAAATCTTTGTGTGATTCAATGTGTGATTTAAGTGTTTCCTTAATTTTTTTGAGCAGTATATGCACACAAATAAACATCTGGAAATGTAACAGACATCTATTGTTTTATATGCAGCTAGTTATAAATACTATAACAGAACATTATACCAAATAACAAAAAACAAACAAAAACAGCTGTTAGGAGTACCAAAATACAACAATGAATAAATAAAATAAAGATCAAGATTTGCTGATAGCCTTCAGCATCCTGTTTGGTGTATCGTGGGGATAAAGCAGTTATGAAAAAAGTGTCAGAAATGGAATTGCTTATAAAGTTGGGAGGAACTAGCCATCATGCGAAATGACTTTCCTAAAGCAGAGAAAAAGACATTATTTTGAAATAAATAACAAAACCTACAGTACAGGAGGATGGAAAACAGCTTTAAGTCTCCAAGTGGATAGTTCTTGAAAACAACAAATACTCCTACGCTCTTTCAACACAAACGTCATCAAATGTCCTGTTTTCACTAAGTGCTGGAAAGATTTACAGACGTGCTCTCTTCTCTAAATGGATGTTTGCCATTCCTCTGACCCTCGAAGGTTGGCAGATTGGAAACAATGGCTGAAATTAAACAGTATGTCTTGTAGAGTTAAGGGAAACATCCAAATTAGACTCGGTAATAGAAAAGCAAGTTGATGTTTTTTCAGGTTTATGGGAAATGAGCATCTGGGTTACAGTGAGTTCAATACATTTCATAATTTAACAATAAGTTCCATTTTCAACTCATTAAGCATAAAATACACAAAATAAGAAAGTTCATTTTAGTGTCTCAATTGATTCTGTACTCCGTGTTCTCTCTAAATACTCTTATGAGATGAAAATAATTGGATAGTTCAGAATGGGTCAATAGTATTTATTAAGAAGACAAATTTCACACAAAAAAAAAAAAGACTTAAATAGTCTTAAATATTGTGTGGTTTCCAAAGATTTAGAATATATAAGTGGCCAATGGATGTATGGCCTAATTAAACGTACATCTTCACCACTAATTCAAATATGATTGTGTACAGCTCACTTTGGGCTACTTCCATGTTGCTTTCTTGTTATTTTTTAGCTTAACAGCCACTAGTCACCATTCACTTCCATTGTTTACAGTGACACAATGACTTATTGTTCATCTACAGAATTACCATTTTTACTTTAGAATAGTGTGTCCTTCATCCAGCTTTGTGTCCAGTCAGGGACAGGCTCAGAGTAGACTTTTAAATTGGCAATATTGATGAGAGAATCACCGGATACACAGTCCAGATGCCAGTCTGGGAGTTTAATAACACTTGAGAGCCACGGGGCCGGCAGTCATTGGTTTTTTATTCTGTACTGTTTCCCCATTTTGTGTTTTATCTTTCTTTACCTCTATTACTAGCAACACAAGTAGAAGGTTTATATCATACTTTATTTGTTTATGTTTGTGGCTTTAAAAAAAAAAATATTTAATGACTATGTCCCCTACATAGCAGTTAAAAAAAAAAAAAAAAAAATTATTCTTGTCACTGGTATTCACAACCCTGGACTAGTGAGGTCATGCCATAAGATTAATAAATGCTTTATAAGTGTAATTCAGTATTAGTTCATTATGGTCATTGTAGTTAACTAATGAAAACTTATTGTTATGTGTTACCATTTTTTTTTTAAAGAAGTTAAATTCAAATGTTCACCAACACATCAAAGATCTTCAACCTGTCTTATTCTGATCAGTACAATTAGGATAAAATATTTTATTTTGTTTAGAATATAAATGAACAGCCATAATTTATAGATAAAAAATAAAAATAAATAAAAAAATAAAACATAACTGCAATAACAATCCTCCAGTGTAACATGCATTTTTTAAAAACACTTTCCAACTCGGTTAATTCATTTGTTTATCTCTCCATGCAGGAAATTAGAGACTCGACATAGATTGATACACATTGATTAGCCTGTCATATGTTCCTTGCAATTATTTCTAATTGACACCGACTCATTCACATGTAATGTAATATTAAATGAAAGGACAGACTGTAAGATAAGATGGCACCAGGCAGCTGGTCTTCACCGATGTTCCCAGCAGCCATTTCCAAGTTTTGTGGACACTATAAGGACATATTTCTTCACTCTAGCTGTGGAAACATGGACGTTGTGCTTTTGTGTTGCACACACGCTTTGAAAAGTTGACAAATAACAACCGACAGACTATATAATGTGCAATAACTACACCCTCCATGCATCCGAAAGGTCAGCTCCTACTCCCACCCCACCTGTCCTGCCATATGTGCCCAGACCAATAGCACCAAATGCAGTTTGTAAATGCCAAACACTCGCTGGGTGTTTTCTTCTCCAAACCACTGAACCCATCGAGAAACACAAGGCGCCTCCGGGTGAATAAAGAGCCCAGTTCAGCGCTTGACCTGTTACACTGAAAATAATCACATTAGCTGGCACGACCTCGGTGACATTTTCATCCCAATCGCTCAGTGGGGGAGTCTTGGTCTGTTTATATTTTCCTGTTAATGTAACATCAGCAAATACTAACTAAAGCAGTTATTTAATATACTAATTACTGATTTCAAATTTGCTGCCAAAATCTATAGAAAATATGAAAGTTTGTTTTATCTCAAACTCTCATTTTCTATTTTTAGATACATCATTGTTGCATTTTATGCTTTGAATGTTAATATTTTTTTGTCTAGAAGTATTGCAGCCAAATACTCTAGAAAGTTATTGTAAATATTAAAGTAACGACAGTGGAATACGGTTATCTCGACGGCCTCGGGGGTTGCAAAAAAGCATAGAGATAGTCGATGATCGAGAAAACCAACAGCCAATATGGCGATTTATTTGATGAAGCGATCGGCATGCTATACAAATATACATTCACTGTATATGTTTGATAACAACCAAAGGCATATGTGCACCAACTAACAGCAGAGATTTACCAGTATACAATAAAAAACACCTTCCATTCTCGATACAAACCTTTAATTATATTCTCCAACATTGCAAACTCAATGATCGCTCACAGAGTCACAACACACAAACACATTCACTCATAACACAGAAATTTCGATCTGACACAGTTCTGAAAGTATTGCACACACGGTTACTATGGTTTCTTTACAAACTCTAAAGTGCTTTGTTGCTTTTTGCCTTTAACGGTCTACTTGAAAACAAATGCTTCTAAGCTTCTATCAGTAATGTAATCTGGGAATTCCTGGACAATGATGCTAACCCCTTGCGCCTCGTCTTCCAAGATAGCATCTGCAAGGCTTGATTTTTCCGCCACTTCCGCGAGTTCTTCTACTGTGAGTGAAGCTCACTGGAGCATGCGATCCACATGCAACGCAAACTCAGCACATGCGCAGTGAACTAGCTACGATCATTAGTCACGAGATAACCATGTGAAGTGGCAAATTTGTGCCTCTTTTGTGCTCGAGATATTAGGGTTCGGTGACATAAAAGAATTAACTTTTAATTCGAGTTAACTGAGGTCGAGATAAGTGAACTCCACTGTACTATCGGTATGCATATAATTAGGATATTGGCTGTTTATTAGTTTATTAGTTAATTAAGTATCCCTTAATCCTACCCCAAATCTAAATTGAACAACTACCTTACTAACTATTAATCAGCAGTAATTAGGATCATAAAACTAAAAGTTTTGTTCCGAAGATGAACAAAACGAGTCTTGAACGATATGAGTGCGAGTGATTAATAGCAGAATTTAAAGTTTTGGGTGAACTATTCCTTTAAGATTCACAAAGATTTACCCTTTGTTCTACAAAATGTGAACAGACTCTCTTTATCAAATTCTTACCGTTTTCCCCAACGAGTCCGCGGAATCCAGTGGAGATCCAGAGCTGTCCTACTAAACAAACTGAACTGTGCTTTTTCAAACCAGTTCTTTTGAAAATCTCTTTCACCCAGCTTTCAAGGACGAAATTAAATCCTGATTAAACTTTAATTAATTAAACTTATTTTAAATGCCTATCGTCTCCTAACCTCCTCAGGACTGAGCGTGGAACATTTGCATCTACACCAATTGGGCATTTCCATCAGGTACAAGAAGTACACAATTACGGTTTCCCTCCGAGACCCCTCCACATGGGAAGGGCCCATTAATGGCAAAAGACTCATTATGGTCTCCAAAAACGATAACAATGGAGGAGAGCATGGCTCTTAAGTATCTATCTGTCAAGAGCACCGTTTAACAGTCACACACACAGCAGCGGCTATTAGAGCCGCATGTTAACCAGGATTATTTACCTCATCCTTCTGCCCTTGTACACTCAGAAGGAGGAGGAAAACTCGGCAGGTGTCTGATTCCGTGTTATGATCTTTTTGTTTGTTTGCTCCGACTCCTAGTGTCACAAGAGCAGCGATTACAAGACACTCTGCTGCAGATCGTGTGCAGTCATGTTTGAACTGCTTCTCAACGACTCAGTTCAGCTGGAAACAAGCATTGCACTGAAGCACCAATTACACCAATTAACTCCAATTAGACTGGATCAAAACAAGCAAACTAACAGGTGATCGAGAATGTTCACAGTTTAAGATTCTTTGCAAAACAAAGCCAGACAGAGATACACTGAATACTTCAAAATGACTCAATGATCAAGAAATACTACTCCTCACTTCAAAGTAATAAGTTGCTTAAAAATATAGTTTTTTAACATTTAATATGTTGTCCCAAACATGACTTTTTCTTCTGTGGAAAAAGTCATTGTTTTCCATGCAATTACAATGAATGGACACTAAAACATTCATGAATTATATTCAATATTTATAATTTTACAAGCTGTATTATAACTTTGGGTGAAGAAAGTTATGTCTTTTTGTTTTGTTTTTCCCAAATGAGGGAACTTTTTTTTTTATATAAGTCACAAAAGATATAACTCAACAATCACTAATTCACAAAATAAACATAGCTAATAACTGGAATTGTGGGCTGAACTTCTAACACAAAAGCATTGTATTTCTTCCAGCTGATGAACGATACAAACTTTAATGAGCTTGGGCATTTAAAGCGATTACTGTAGTAATTTGTGTGGGCGCTAATGTAGTTATCGTCATAGTTGTCTTTGGTGTGAACATTCTTTTAAAAACTTAACACCAAAAGAACAACTAATTCTGCCATAATACTGTCCAATAACTTCCTTGATGAAGCTTCCAATGACCATGCCTCAATTAGATCATGAAGCATCCCAAAAATAACACAAACGCCAACGATATTCCACATCCTGTTATGTTTAGCCAATTGAATCTTGCATTTCTGTCATTACTTTAAAACACAAGCCCAAAAACCAGCCTCAAATCTAAAAAAAGCTGACAGATCTGTACTGCATTTGGCTTTGACTGTTTATGACATTGACTTCCATTGTATGAAAAATGAATTCTAAATATATCTTTTCTGTTTCACAGAAGATTAAAGAATTTTAACTTTTGAACCATCCATTTTAGGAAAAAGAGGTTTTTTTTTCCATAATACCCAAGCCAGAGTATTAAACTGCACCAATTAAGTCATAAACATGAACCTCATATCGACTGATTTGTTTTTGAACTTTTTGACCTCAACCTGCAAAAAAACTATCAACCACCCCCAACATCCTAGCAACCACACAATGTACTTAAACCACTTTAAAGTTCTAGTATTTTGTTATAAGAGAGTACCATTCTTGTTAAAAGTCTTTTTTAACTTTTGTAAAAACAAAAGGAGTCAAAACAGGGTGGATATGTCAGCAAACACTGCCTTACATTCAAACTTAATTTGTTCTCAAAGCAGGGACTGAACATTCCCCTCGTTTTGAGGATGAAAATCTCCCCCGCACGCTAAATTATCCACAAGTGCTCACTTTGATCCGGGAGGGGGCCGTCATGGAAGCAGCTAAACTCTCAGAGCTACAGTTCTGGGTGCCCTCATTTCAGGGCTGAATGTATTAAGGAATAGTGACACGATCAAGGCTGTTTTTCATACTGGTCCCGCTGATAAAGATGAAAGCGCTGAACCAGACGAATGCATCACAGCGAGATCGGCACAAACTTCTAACATACCAACTGCTGTGATGCTTCTGTAGAGCTATTCAGTGAAAGCAGGAAATTGAGATGACAAGGGAAGCAAAGGAGGTGGAGAAAGATGGAGAAAAATGGGTTGAAAAAACTGAAAGAGGAGCTCTCAAGGAAATGATGAGGATGCATATCTTTAAGCGTAGGTCAAACTAGGTGATGTTTTCAATTTTTACTTCCTGCACAGTCCAATGAGCAGCTCTAAATGTTGAAACTGAATACTTCACTCTTAAAATCCATCAGTCAGTGGTATTGAGGCCAAATGACCACTTGGAGCCTTTTTTTTAATGGAAATGAAACAAGAAACTGGTTAAGGTCATAAAAATAGTAACGAAAGCAGAAAAATAACTGCTCGAACTGTCTGTGACAGAACATAAAATGGGCAAAATGCATTTTACTAGCACAATAGTGCTTGCTAAAACAATATATAAAAAAGAAGGTAAAATTAGCTTGAACTATTTTGATTTTATTTGCTTAAAAAGGTAATAAAGTTAATAATAACAAAAATATATATAAATGAATATTATAAATGAAAGAAAAATAGTATATCACATAAAAAAAAAAAAATTCTTGTGCTTTATTCAACTATTTTTGTTTCGTATTTTGTAAATCACAATCACATCAAGCTGATTGGCATCTGCTGATCCTGCGGCCAATGAGTTTGCTTGCTCAACGTTTACATAAACTGGTTCATTGTTTGCTGTAAGCTACAGTCCCAACTAGATCAAAAGGAGAGTGCTGCTTCGACTCCCGAGATCTTTGAGGAGCTTGAGCAGCAACACTCTCCTTTTGATCTTGTTGGTATGAGGAGCCAGATGTAGATATCTGGGCACCAGTCCCATGGGACTTGTGGTGACGAGGAATAAACCTCTGAAACGCTGGAGCTTATTTCTTTGCCTCATTAAATCTCTCAACTACCATGGCTACAGCATCGCCAAAGAGACCAGAAGGCATCAGTGTGGCAAGCTTTATCCTTTTCCCTGATCCCCGAGAGGCTTAATCAAAGGATCTCTGTCGCCATCATAGATGCCATTGGTCGGGCCCTCTCCTAGGTAGCAAAAAGAGAGAGAGGTCAATGGCCCAATGTAGATCTTTAATGTAGGAGGAGCTGCACACCTTCGCCCTCATCCAAGGCCATTAGCATGTCAGCCTTGTATGCTTGTAAGATGCCAATCTCGTATTAAGACAAGCACCATGTTGCATGACTTGCTGCCATCTACACCTTGCTCAATACCGAAGATGTTGTACGACAAGGCTAAGTGGGTAATGTCAGAGCTTTGAGGGATGATGGAGCTTGCTGCCAACATCTCTTCAACCCTGGGCATCACCCTGTAGCTGTTCTCTCTGAGCCCCCTGTACTGTATACAGTGGAGTTCACTTATCTGTTTGCATTGTGAGCGAAATTGTGTTTGCAATGTTGGAGAATATAATTAAAGGTTTATATCGATAATCGAGGGTGTTTTTTATTGTATATTGGTAAATCTCTGCTATTAGTTGGTGCACATACGCCTTTTGTTGTTAGCAAACATATACAGTGTATGTACAGTTGAATAGCATGCCAATCGCTTCATCAAATAAATCGCCATTTACGCTATGCTTTTTTGCAACCCAGAAGCTGTAGAGAAAACTGAGAAAACCGCAAGGCTTGAAACCTGAGATGAAAAAGGCTTTCTCCAGGATCTCCACACCAGTCCTAACGTGGAGGTTGTGGTCTGGATTGAAAGAAGCGTTCGTCCAAATGACCAAATTTCTTCCAGCCAATCAATGTTTAATTTCACCACAGTCTGAGTAACACTGTGGTGATTGGGCTGGCAAGTCACCCACTATCACTCCTATCGATGCTGGACCCAGTATCAAGCACTCTCTCAGGGTGGAAGAAGTCACAGAGCAGGCTTCCATGTACCAAATCTGAACGCTGGAGCTAGATGATGAGAGTTGAGAAAGAGCAGAAGCCAAACTCAAACTCCACTATCTACATCTGTGACACGCATTGCAGGGAGCGCAGAGCTGGCCACTCTGATCAAAGATTGCATGCCGGGAGCCAGATATTTTTTTAGATATCCGAGAGGCCTGTGGGACAAACCAACACCAAACAGAACTCACATGTACTCACTTGGGGAAGATCAGAAAGCTGTTTGCCAGCTCCCTTTATAACTTCCACGTTAGACTGTCAACAAGTCACAGGACGATGCAGCACCAATCAGAATTTGCACATGGGCTTCAGATGCAGTTATGCAATCCCCAAAGTGTCGTCATAAGATGCAGCATGAGTTTACCGCCAACAATAACCATCTTAATTCTTTCTGCACCATTGAAGGAATTTCTGGCTTTATATGTTTTCAAAGTATACCGTGGAGCATTATTACGCATCTTCTGAAAGAGTACAGAATCTCCTGATTAAAAACGCAGACGAAGAAAACGCATCTACTCATTATACTCCATCTATGTACTGATCATTGTTCTGAATCCAATCCGGATGTAGTCTTTGACTAAATACATTTTTCACAGCTATTTGATGTTGCTTTTTTAAATCAATCGTACCCATTCAAGTGTTGATAAAAAAAGAACGCAGGCAGCTAGAATAATTTCTGTAGAGGGTTTGTACTTTTTATATATTGCATGTTCAGATATTCATACAACAAAATATTCTGGGGGCCATGACACTTTTGTGAAATTGATCCAAAAATGTTGGTGATAGCTGGCAACTTTTTTCCAAACACAATGTCGGGGAAAGAATTAAACGGCTTATACAGGCCAGCGCCAATTCTAAAAACTGGTAAAGATCATCGTGGAATGCTAACTGGTCAAAACAGTTTCTTCATCAGCAGGGTTATTCTGTTGCTGTGGTCTGTATTGATTGCATAAGCTTGTTCACTCAAGCTTAATCTTGTTTGGCTGATAAAAAAGTAATCACTCACCAGCCTGGTTGGTCGTGATGTCTATTGAGACGTGCTGGGCAGGATACGGGCTCTTGTTGGTGACGCCGTTGACTGCCTGGATCTCAAACGTGTAGAGAGTGTGTGCCAGAAGGTTACTGATGAAGACTCTGGATTCGGTCAGTCCCAGCTGCCTGGGCTGAAATTCCACATTGTCATCACAATGGGAGCAGGATCGACGGTCCGCTTGGCATTTCTTACAAACAATATTGTACATGACATCCTCACGACCACCAGTCTCACGTGGAGAGTGCCACTCCAGAGTCACAGAGGTCTCGTTCACAATGGAGATGACATTTCTTGGCCCAGAGGGAACACCTGACGAGAAAGTAGAAAGACGCGTGAGAATACTGAGTCATGAAGCAAACTATGAAAATGATGCCTCGAAAGAAGTGTTTTTTTATCCAAGTGGGAAAAGGAAAAGCGTTTTTGGCTACTGAAGAAATAAAGAAAACATTTACAGTTGTATAAGCTCTTTAAATTACTTTGCTGTAATTGCAGGGCTGTAATTACAACTCTTACAAAGGCTTTTTATCAAATTACACTAATTTCTACACTTGAATAATAGAAAATGAGTCATTCATTTTGTGAGTTGAAAAACTAATACCTTTAGAAGATATTTAATTGCATGATATGCTTACCACAGTGAAATAAAATACAAGATAATATATAAGAATGAGAGCACTTTTCATTCATAGGTCAATTAAAATCATTTTAGCACAAAAATGAACTTCTATTATAGTTTATTCACCTCTATGCCATTAAAACCCCATATGATTTCCTTTCCTCCATTGAACACAAAAGGTAAAATTTAATAGAATTGCACTGGCCACACGTTCATGCAATTACAAAGAATTGAGTTCAGAGGTTTCAAGAAGAGGTGTGCAGCAGGGGCATTTTAGGGGGGCTCAGCCCCCAATAAAGGTATGATTTAAAAAAAAAGATTGTTTGACTAGTAGTGTTGGGCTGAATACTAACCTTATAGTAATCCACTTGTATTTACAATCCACTTGCAATCCATATATAAAATTGTATTTCATATATGGAATAGTGTATTCCATATACTGTATGTAGTATTTCAGTCAGGATAGCCAGCCAAATACAAGTCTCAAGATTTACTCTTCACGGTACACACACAATCTCTGTACAAAATAATAATAATTTACTGTTTGATTTCGATCGATAAGTACAACCTTAGAAACAGAAAAATTGTGTATGAGAGGCTGTCTAAGTGCTATTCTCACCGGATTGCTGCTCATTCACAGACCTATTCTACATATAAAAAATATTAAAAAATTGTACAAAGAAATATAAATTAAAACATTTGTATCATGTTATCTAGTTAATCTTAGCTTTTTGGCCACATGAACAATATAGCTGGTTTCTGGGCAAGCCCTAAAAAAATTTAACCAGCTTATATTCATTAAAAATATAGACAAATCTTGTATTAATATAATTGTCTTAATACGTTTAATCGTTCTATTTTAAATCATTTTTTATTTCTATTTATTAAAAAATAACAACATGAATCTATCAATTTGCAACTTTTATAATTCAGTATGATCTCTTTTTTTATTGTGTTTTTTTTTTTTTTAAATCACTTTACTCAAAGGCTAATAAATGCATGACACAATCCACTCCTGGGTCACTATATTTAATAACACTATATTAAATAAATTAATACAACTATATTTAAATAATTTAATACAACTATATTAAAAGATTTTATAAAATGATTTCTCTCTCTCACACACACACACACACACACACACACACTCGGATATGCAGTTTAAGCTGATGCATTGACTGAGTGATATCTGACACTGGTGTGTCAGATGTTCATTTCTTTAATAATTTCTTTGTATGATTGCATAGTAATACTACAATCCACAATAATATGTTTAAAATTATAAATTAAATTATCAAATGAAAAATGCATCATGATCGTTTGCTAAAATGCGTTCATGGTTGATAATCACTCCTTTTTTTGCTGGAAGAAAACAACTAGTGTGATGAGGTGAACGCAGTGAAAACAGTCCAGTATTGTTACAGCAACATTATGTAAACTGTATTAATGACAAAGAACTGCACAGATGCAAATATCATGACGATCTATCAACAAAGGCACCTTGTCCTCGGTTTCTAAAGTTCGCTCCCTTCTGCACTGCTGGCCTGTTGCGGATTGAAGAACACACTGAATCAACACAGACCCAGAACCCAAGCCACCACCACCACCTTCGACCACGGAGACGTCGCAAGAGCCATCCATCTGTCCTGAATCTTGGTTGTTTCCAGACAGGACTGAAAGTTCAGAAACCTATTCGAAATTGGAAGAACCTTGTTAAGTTTACCTCCATCACTGCTGATCTCAGCCAGTACTCCAGCCCTGCCTCTGCTGTATGCCCGCAGACCTGCACAATCACCAGGAATGCCTTGCGGGGTGTGATGCCGCAAGTCCTGCTATCTCTAGCCTCACCTGTGCAAGAAAATCCCATGGCTCCTCCTTTGGCCTCGGATCCCTTCGCTCCACCTCGGCCCATCGATCTGTTGGCTCAACCTGGTAGCTCCACCAGGTTCCCTCGTTCCCCCTTGGTCAGTCGTGGATCCACCTACACCACGTCCACTGCGCTCCGTCCCTCCACCCCTACAGCTGCCGTGGGCTCCTCCTTCACTTCGGTCCACGATTACCCTGGATACTCCCCAGCTCTCGGATACTCTGGCTCCACCTCCAGTGGAGCACCGTCGCCTTGAGTGACCCCTCAGCACCCTGGGATTCCTCAGCTGAGTCTCTTTTGGATCGTCACCAGGACATTGTCAGCCATCACAACACCCTCGGTCCTCCACCTATTGACTCCTCCGTGGGCTATCAACAGCCTAGGTGCGTGTTCTCTGCCTTCTCCCTCCTTTGCGACCGGGATATCATCAGACTTTCACCATCCCATCGCCTCCTCCAGGTGCCCGTCCTTCACCGGAGCCTCCTTCTGCAACCTTATGTGCTTGTCTTCATGTCGCAAAAGGGAGGGGGAGGCGTTCTGTCACACTGTTACGTCCCTAGGGACGTAAGAGTTTTTGGGTTATTTGCTTTCTCTGTTTTGTTGTAGTGTCTGTCCCTTTTTGACAGGTTGCATGCTGATAGGCTGTCTGAAATGTCCATCACACCAGATGTCCGTGATTGGCTGTGCTACCTGGAAGGTGTGTTCTCATTAGCTCTAACGACAAACACCTGCGGAACACCCTTCATAAGGAGCGGACTGCTGCACCAGAGGAAGAGGGGAAAGAGACTGCTTGTCTTGTTTTGGTTGACTTTTGTTGTTGTTGATTTTGTTTTTGGTTAACTTAGTGTTGGTTTGTTATCGGGAGAATTCTTTTGTCATGTTGTTCATCTTTTGGTACTCCCCTCTTGTTGAGAAACTGTGAGGAAAATGCTTATCTCAGTCAAGTTGGGTGGAGACAAAAGGTATTAGGTAAGATGTCACGTGACTTACACCTGCACACGTAGGAATGTTTTCTGTTAAAAACACTAGGTAAGAGGATTTGTGCCACATTTGTATTTTTCTGTTTTTTGTTAGAAAGTGTAGGGAAGTTAGGGCGTCTCGGGCGCTGAAGACTTTTTCTTTACTTTCTTTTCTTTAGTTTAGGATTAGTTGATAATAGTTTAGTAAGATTCTTGATTATATTACTTTCGTTTGTTTGGCACAATCCAGGGTTCCTTTTGTTCTCCCCTGATATCTTTGTTGGTTAATTTTCTTATATTCATTATTGGGTTACTTTTTCTTTTTGTGGTTTTGGGATATATATATATATATTTATTAAATGGTGATTTTCATTTTCAGTATTTGACTGGTCTCTGTTTATTCTCAAGTCACACACAGTGGTCTTTAAAGCAGTATTTTAATTTGGTTCGAAATGTTCCCCTCCCAAAATCCCTAGACCTTTAACAACCAAGGGAGGGTTGTAACATATGGGGGCTCGTCCGGGATCAACTCAAATCCCGTGTATAGAGAACCAGTTAATGATTCTGCTTGTTGATTCACTGTGTTTGTTTGAGAACTTGTTGGTGCTGTTGCACATTGTTGTCATCATGGTGTTTAACTTAGAGAGATTTCTTGACAGTCCTTCGTTAGAAGAGCTAGATATTTGTCGGAAAGATGATTTGGTGGCGATAGCTAATCACTTTCAGATTTCAGTAAGCAAGCAGGCTCTTAAGAGAGAAATGAAGTCTGTGGTGTGTAATGGTTTGGTGGAGTTGAATGTTCTTTGTTTGCCGGAAAAGGTAGTTACAGTGGAGAACAGTGTGGAAGTAGAAGGAACTACGTATGATAGGAGTGGAAATGGGAATGGTGAAAAACTAATGCCTAGGGCGGAGGTTGAGGCCGAGGTTAGGGCAGGGTTATCTCCATTTGAACCATTTTCCCCTATGTCTGTTTGCTCAAAAGGGGATGCGAGACTTAAAGTCCGTTTGACCCGTTTGCAGCTTGAATCGCAGGAGAAGATTCAGACTAGGCAGGCGGAGATGGACTTGAAGTTACAAATTCGCAAACTCGAGATCGAGGCGGAGAAGCAGGTGAAAATGCGACAGCTGGAGCTTGACGCAATGCGAATTGTGGGAGGACCAGCTGCGCCACCAATTCTCCCTCAAATTAGTCCCGCTGCCCCTGTCGTCTCTGCTCCTTTAGTAGTATCTACTCCCACTGTTTCCCCAGCGGCTACATCCGAAGCAACTCAGTCATTCGACGTAAGTAAACAAATTACACTAGTACCACATTTTCGTGAAACTGAAGTGGATTCTTACTTCAGTGCATTTGAGAGAATCGCAATATCTCTTCGTTGGCCAAAAGAATTTTGGGCTTTGTTATTGCAGTGTCGCTTAGTGGGAAAAGCGATGGAGGTTTTTTCCACTCTTTCATTAGAAGACAGTCTGAATTACGATGCAGTAAAATCAGCAATTTTACTTGCATATGAGTTAGTTCCAGAAGCGTACCGACAGAAATTCAGGGGTCATAAGAAAAATCCTTCGCAGACTTTTGTAGAATTTTCACGTGAGAAATCTCTTTTATTTGATAAGTGGTGTAGTGCAACGAAGACTGCTGATTTTAGATCCTTAAGGGAATTGCTTCTGCTTGAGGAATTTAAAGGTTGTTTACCCGAACGCGTGGTAGTTTATTTGAATGAGCAGAAGGTCGCTTCGTTGTCACAAGCTGCTGTTCTCGCAGATGAGTTCATGCTAACTCATAAGGGAGTATTTCCAGTGATGCGCACTGACAAGAATATAGGTCATTCTCAAGTTCAGGGTGCTTGGGTAAAGTCTGAAGGTTCACAATCGAGCAAGCAAAAAGACTGCTTTTATTGTCATAAACTCGGACATTTAATTGCTGATTGTCCGGTGCTTGTGCGTAAACAGCAGGCTAGAAACTCTAAGAGTGTGGCATTTGTAAAAACTGTACCACCTTCTGAACTATCAGGTTGTACTGATGTTATTGACCCAAATTATAAACCATTCGTTATGTCGGGGTTTGTTTCATTGTCTGGAAAGGAAGAGGATCGGAAGGAAATTTCTATTCTCCGTGACACAGGTGCTATGCAGTCTATTCTGGTTTCGAACGTTTTGCCCTTCTCTGATGAATCATACTGTGGTTCAAACGTTCTCATTCGTGGTATAGAAATGCAGGTAGCGTCTGTTCCACTGCATAATGTGCATTTACAATGTACGCTTGTTTCAGGTTTTGTGCGAGTCGGAATTCGTCATTCACTTCCAATAAAAGGAATTACACTCATCTTAGGAAATGATTTAGCTGGAGGCAAAGTCTTGCCAGCCCCAGAAGTGACTGATGTCCCTGTGCTTTTTCCTCTGGTAGATGTCAGTAATTTGTATCCTGAAGTGTTTGCTGCTTGCGCAGTTACTCGTGCTCAGTCAGGTAAGAGTAAGGAAGTTGAATTAGCTGACTCAGTGTTAGGTTCTATGTTATCAGACGGTGACAAACTGATTGAACCTAAGAACAAATTAGACTCTATTCCTAATGTGAAAAACTCAGAGGATCTGCTAGGAAGTTTTGGTTCCTTGGGTTTATCGCTTACTCGTTCTCAGATTGTCAGTGCACAGACTGATGATCCTTCGCTGAGTAAATGTTTAGCAGCTGTGATTAGTTCTGAAGCTGCTGGGAAACTAACCACTGCCTATTTCCTACATGATGGTTTACTTATGCGGAAGTGGTGTTCTAAGGTCGAGGAGGATTTGGACTGGAACGTGGTATACCAGGTGGTAGTTCCTAGTCCATATCGTTTGCATGTGTTGCGCTTGGCTCATGAACACTTGTTTTCTGGACATCTAGGTATAACGAAAACATATCATCGTGTCCTTCAACACTTTTTCTGGCCTGGGTTGAAGCGAGATGTTGCAAAATTTTGTCGTACATGTCATGTTTGTCAAATTGCAGGGAAGCCAAATCAGGTGATTGCACCTGCTCCACTTTATCCTATCCCAGTTATAGGTGAAGCATTCGAAGAGGTACTGGTTGACTGTGTCGGACCGTTACCGAAAACGAAAGCAGGTAACCAATATCTGTGTACCATAATGTGTAGAGCTACTAGATTCCCTGAAGCTATTCCGTTACGGAAAATTACAGCTCCTGTCATTTTGAAAACCTTGACAAAGTTCTTTTCTACTTTCGGACTTCCAAAAGTTGTCCAAACAGACCAAGGTACCAATTTTTTGTCGCGAGTGTTTACACAAACTCTTAAGTCTCTGTCTATAAAACATAGAGTTTCCAGTGCATATCATCCGGAGAGCCAGGGTGTGATTGAAAGGTTTCACCAGACCCTAAAGAGTATGCTTCGAAAATTCTGTATGGAAACGAGTAAGGACTGGGATGAAGGAATTCCTTTAGTACTGTTTGCCGTACGTGAGAGTGTCCAAGAATCGCTCGGGTTTAGTCCAGCTGAGATGGTTTTTGGTCACACTGTTCGAGGACCGTTAAAAGTTCTGAAAGATCAGATGTTGGAGAGTACATCCGAAAAACAAACAAATGTTTTGGACTATGTTAGTAAATTTCGAGCTAGGTTGAATAGTGCATGTGAGCTTGCAAGCACTTTCTTGAAAGATGCACAACTAGAGATGAAGGATCGGTATGACCGCCGTGCAGTTGAACGATCTTTTCAACCTGATGATAAGGTAGTGGTATTATTGCCAATACTAGGTTCTGCATTGTCTGCTCGTTTTTCTGGTCCGTATCGCATTGTTAGGAAACTAAGTGATACAGACTATGTTATAAGTACTCCGGAAAGAAGGCGCAAGACGCGTGTCTGTCACATTAATATGCTTAAAGCATATCATGACCAACATGAGTGTGAATTTCAGCAAGTCACTGTCAATGCTCCTGTATCTATAACATCTGAGGTTTTGTCTGTTGCAGTCAGTGATACAAGCGTGGATGAGGATGGATTGCTGTTGCGGAACACTCCTCAACAGTGTAGTAAGTTGGATAACTCTGTTATTTTGTCCAAGTTGTCTTCTCATCTACCTCTTCTATCGGATGCGCAAAAGAACGATGTGATAGACCTTATTAACTCGTTCCCAGCGTTGTTTTCTGACGTTCCATCCCAGACTACAGTGTTGTCACACGACATTGATGTTCAGAATGCGAAGCCGATAAAGCAACATGCTTATCGGGTTAACGAAATTAAGAGGTCTGTTATGAAGGCAGAAACTGACTATTTGTTACAAAATGACTTGGCTCGTCATAGTTATAGTCCGTGGAGTTCCCCTTGTCTTCTCGTAAAGAAACCTGACGGTTCCTTCCGTTTTTGTACAGACTATCGAAAGGTAAATGCTGTTACTGTACCTGACTGTTATCCACTTCCTAGGATGGAAGATTGTGTAGACAGTATTGGTTCTGCAAGCTTTGTGAGTAAATTAGATCTGCTAAAAGGGTACTGGCAAGTTCCACTAACCCCACGTGCATCGGATATATCTGCGTTCGTAACTCCGGATTGCTTCCTACAGTACAACGTTATGGCATTCGGGTTACGAAACGCTCCTGCTACGTTTCAGAGGTTAATTCAAACAGTTCTTGCTGGAGTACCAAATTGCAAGGCTTATTTGGATGATCTAGTGATCTTTTCAAATGAGTGGAAAGAGCATTTGGCTCTGTTGCGTACCGTGTTCAAACGTTTGGAAAGTGCTTCGCTAACCCTTAATCTCGCTAAGTGTGTGTTCGGACAGGCAACGGTAACTTATTTAGGAAAACATGTAGGAAAGGGACAAGTAAAACCTGTAGAAGAGAAAGTGGTAGCTATTACCAAGTTCCCAGTACCTACTACACGGAGAGAACTGAGAAGATTCTTGGGTATGATTGGTTACTATCGAAGCTTTTGTAAGAACTTTGCTACAGTGGTAACCCCTCTTACTAATCTTCTTAGTCCGAAACAGAATTTTGTATGGACAGAAGAGTGTCAAATTGCATTTGAAAATGCTAAGGCTTTGATGTGCTCTAGTCCAGTTCTAGCGGCTCCACAATTCGATCGTGCATTCAAGCTAGAGGTTGACGCGAGTGCAGTGGGCGCTGGAGCAGTGTTGATTCAGGAAGGAGAAGATGGTGTGGACCATCCTGTTTGCTTTTTCTCTCGTAAGTTTAACAAACACCAAGCCAATTACTCCACAATAGAGAAAGAAACTTTAGCTTTGTTATTTGCGTTACAGTTTTTTGAAGTTTATTTGGGTTCTTCTAATTTGCCTACTATTGTGTTTACTGATCATCACCCTCTTGTGTTTTTGTCACGCATGTATAATGCGAATCAACGGCTGATGCGCTGGGCTTTGTTTGTGCAGAATTTCCAGTTGGAAATTCGTCATAAGAAAGGTTCCGAGAACGTCCTTGCTGATGCCCTGTCTAGAGTTTGAACTCTTATTTGCTGTGAATGTATTTGCTTATACATTTGGTGTTGAGATGTGTAATACTTTGTTTTTGAACAAACGTGAAGTTTGTTCTTAAATGTGGGGGTGTTACGTCCCTAGGGACGTAAGAGTTTTTGGGTTATTTGCTTTCTCTGTTTTGTTGTAGTGTCTGTCCCTTTTTGACAGGTTGCATGCTGATAGGCTGTCTGAAATGTCCATCACACCAGATGTCCGTGATTGGCTGTGCTACCTGGAAGGTGTGTTCTCATTAGCTCTAACGACAAACACCTGCGGAACACCCTTCATAAGGAGCGGACTGCTGCACCAGAGGAAGAGGGGAAAGAGACTGCTTGTCTTGTTTTGGTTGACTTTTGTTGTTGTTGATTTTGTTTTTGGTTAACTTAGTGTTGGTTTGTTATCGGGAGAATTCTTTTGTCATGTTGTTCATCTTTTGGTACTCCCCTCTTGTTGAGAAACTGTGAGGAAAATGCTTATCTCAGTCAAGTTGGGTGGAGACAAAAGGTATTAGGTAAGATGTCACGTGACTTACACCTGCACACGTAGGAATGTTTTCTGTTAAAAACACTAGGTAAGAGGATTTGTGCCACATTTGTATTTTTCTGTTTTTTGTTAGAAAGTGTAGGGAAGTTAGGGCGTCTCGGGCGCTGAAGACTTTTTCTTTACTTTCTTTTCTTTAGTTTAGGATTAGTTGATAATAGTTTAGTAAGATTCTTGATTATATTACTTTCGTTTGTTTGGCACAATCCAGGGTTCCTTTTGTTCTCCCCTGATATCTTTGTTGGTTAATTTTCTTATATTCATTATTGGGTTACTTTTTCTTTTTGTGGTTTTGGTATATATATATATATTTATTAAATGGTGATTTTCATTTTCAGTATTTGACTGGTCTCTGTTTATTCTCAAGTCACACACAGTGGTCTTTAAAGCAGTATTTTAATTTGGTTCGAAATGTTCCCCTCCCAAAATCCCTAGACCTTTAACAACCAAGGGAGGGTTGTAACACACACCCTCACTTCACAAAGACTCATAGTTTGTTTTAATTAGGTTATTTGTTCCTCGTTTCAGTTTTCCCACCAATTGTCAATCACCATGGACACTAATCATCACCACAACTGTTTGTCATTTCCATTCATCACCATGTGTATTTAGTTCTCCCTTCTCACTCTTGTGTGACCAGTTGTTGATTGAGTTGGCTACGTGTGTAGAGACACACACACTGTCCACATCGCTGTTGCAATACTTTCATCAATGTGGATTGCCTTTGTTTGTTTTTCATTAAAGTACAATTTGAAATCTTCATCACCATCTTGGCAGTGACAGTTATATAATATATGGCAATTGTTTTTATTTCATTTCCAGAAGAACCTTTTATGGTAATGTAGGGATTCATCCACAGCCTCAATCAGTAGAGCATTGGTGCTAACAATGGCAAGGTTGTGGGTTCGATTCCCAGGGAAAGCAAGAACTGATTAGAATGTCAATGTGTATCTTGAATGCAATGTAAGTCGCTTTGGATAAAAGTGTCTGTCAAATGCATAAATGTAAATATTCAGTTGTTGAAAATAAAAAATTGCTAAAACAACTTTTACTATGCATGTAAATCTGAACAAATTATAAAGATTACATAAATGTTTGCTGGCTCCAGGAAAGAGTGAGAAAGAAAAACATCATAGAAGGTTTAAAACATTTAAACAAACACATCAAGCAGAAGATAATGAGCAAGATGCCTAGTATTTTAGTTGGCATTACTCATGGCTGATTTCTGAGAGATGCGTGCCGCCATTAGATTTCTGATTGTGCTGTGCTTACTTCATTCAGAAAGTTTATACTCATTCACTTCACACACTCATTACTGTGAAGTGATTTAAGAGGTTTTTGTCTCATGCTATGCTATATTCTGTTTCTGCTGAATATTCTATTATTTTGAAGAATTTGTTATTTGTTTTGAATCCATAATGAATCCATTCCAGTCCGATATTTACATCCCTACTTTCAAGAGCTTAATATTACAATCAGAGCAGTCTGTAAAAGTTGTCCATCTAAATGTTTCAATTTCTGAAGCCATGTAATTGCATCATAATGTAAATAATTGTAAATTGTAATAATTCATAATTGTTTTCACAATGTCAAATAGCAGTCGGTATTTGATGCCAGTGGACTCTTGTCGTGTAAAAAGTGATAAGGCTTTTCAGTTTTATGGATGTCGCCATCTTTGATATTACTTTGGTCACTGTTGCTATGGTTACTGGTAAGATAATTCGTTGCTTGACTCCCCTTGGAGTCATATAGTCAGACAATATTCAAGATGCCACTGTAAGTTGCTGAATGAACAGGACATTTCACGACTCACACCTGTAAGTAAATGTGCTTGTCAATCCCAAAAACTGACATTTCTGGATGAACAACTCCTTATTTATATAACTTTCTCAGCTGTTGAGGTTTCATTCCCCAATGTTACTGAATGACAATAAATATCAGTTTTTACAGCAGAGTTCACTTAGTACAATGTGCAGAATGTAAGCTGATGATACGTCACAAGAAATCTTTTCCATGTGTTTAAAGTTAAAAACATTTTCCACTCAAACTCACAGAACGAAGCTGTGTTGTGGGTTTCCTTTCTTGGTCCCAACGAAATGTTCAAGTGTTTATATTCGCCATGCAAAGCGGCAGCCCCTGAGCAGCCATACATCAACCCACTGACTCAACACTGTGAGTGGCTTTTCATCAAGAATCCCAGAATAAGGGATAAAAACAGGGTTTTAGGAATGACTCTTTATCACAACCTCCTGGATCCATTCCTACACATGCAGACTTCCCACTACAGCCACAGGGAGAACCATATTGTGTTTCTGATAAAGCAATGACTTAACCCAGTGCACAGAACATCCGGCCAGGAACTGAGGATTTTCAGATCATGGAAAGGTTTTAAATGCCAACTATAGACCGCAAAAAAAACAACAACAAAAAAACCCCAGATGAGAGACAGGAAACATTCTGGAAGGTTCAGGTTGTATTTTCATGACAAGCCACTTTCACAAGAACATTTGAGTGACTTCTCCTTGAAATACCAAACCTGGCAAGGAGACGTTCCAGCACTTGAAGTAGAGGAATGATTTCACTCAGACCAAGATACAATGAGCTATTGTGCAGTCAGGGCCTCATGGAATAGAATAAGGGGCTACTGGGATCCTAACCAGGGAGTGGTGATGAAAGAAGCAACCTCGAAGTCTGGCGACCCTGATGATTAGCTTAATCAGGCTTCTGACAGGCCTTGAATTTGAATTTATATATATATATACACACACACATATACAGTGGAGTTCACTTATCTTGACTCACGGTTAACTTGACAATCCTATTATGTCGACGTTTTTGAAGTGGAACCGCCAAACTCCCTATTTATCTAAGCATTTTCTCATCGGTTATGTCGATTCTTTTATGTCGCCGAATGCTAGTATCTCGAACTCAAAAGAGGGAAATATTCGCCACTTCACATGGTTAACTCGTGACTAAGATCGTACCTAGTTCACTGCGCATGCACTGAGTTCGCGTTGCACGTGGATCGCGCAGCCGCAGAAGAACTCGCTGACAGTGTTGCCAACTTAGCGCCTTTGTCGCTATATTTAGCGAGCATTCAGACCACATTTTCAAAAAAGCTTTATCTGGAGTTATTGGAGACTTTTGGAGACTCTCTAATGTGAAAGCACATATCGTTCTTACTCTTCTCAACGAGCAGCGAGTGCTGCTGTGGACCATCCCCATCCCAAAGCATTCACAGCTTTGTCCACATAAAGCCCGCCTTCTCTGATTTGATTGGTTTTCTCATATATTTTGACATTGGTCGGTAATGACCAGACACTGACCAATAAGTATGAGGCTTCAATAAACACACACACACCTGCTTCTGTTCTGAGGTGAGCTCTGCACAGTTTGAAGAACACTGTTGTTAAAAGACGGGACGAAGCCAAATTTGTTGAGAAAGCACATTAGACAGGCAGAACGCAAGAAAGTGTCTAGTACAGTGTGATGACCTCACGAATATGTTATGAGCGAATGTGTTTACATGTGTGTGACTGTGTTTACGCTATGAGCGATCATTGTGTTTGCAATGTTGGAGAATATAATTAAAGGTTTGTCTCGAGAATCAAAGGTGTTTTTTATGGTATTCTGGTAAATCTCTGCTGTTAGTTGGTACACATATGCCTTTGGTTGTTAGCAAACATATACAGTGTATGTACATTTTTATAGCATGCCGATCGCTTCATCAAATAAATCGCCATATTGGGTGTTGGTTATCTCGCTAAACGGTTATCTCGACGCTTTTTGCAACCCTCGAGGCCGTCGACATAACCGTATTCCACTGTACATACATATTAAACCTTGCATATACATGTTCGTTAAAGTGTGTGTGAAATAAAATAGTACAATACAATTTCTAGAAATAGCATTTGTATAAAAGTAAAATATGTTGGTTTGTGCAATAGACACCAAGAACACCTCATACAGTACAAACAATATAATATGATGGCATATATATATATATATATACAAATTTTTTATGAACAGTGCCATAGATGGTTTTAAAAGTACTATGAGGGTTCATAAAGTAGTGGCTCTTTTTGCTCTGTTAGCAAGGAGTGTTTCATTCCGACAGTAAACTGGTCACTATCCAAACAGCAGGGCTTTGCTTACACCACAGTTAACACCCAAAGCACTGTTTGATTAGGTGCTACGACAGCAGAGATGTCTTACTCACTATATCTCACAGTCAGGCTTAAGAAAGGCAGAGGGGAAAAGGTAGAAAGCGAGAGAAAAAGCGCAAGTGAATCAAAGTGAAGGTGGGCCATATCTGGAACTAGGCCAAAAGACGTGTGTGTATGTTTGTGTGTGTGTGTGTGTGTGTGTGTGTGAGAGAGAGAGAGAGAGAGAGAGAACAGAATGAGGCCATGAGATGTAGCCAGTTCTAACACAATTAGCTGGTTCCCAAAGGAAATGCAGAGACACCAAGAGCAGCTTCACTACATACACGCAAGCAAACATCACCATAATTGACAGCACATACAGCTACTATATTGATAAACTATGTGTACCTCCCTGTAAAAAAAAAAAATGAATAAAAATATTCATACCCATACCCATTCATTCTGTATATCTCCTGCATTCTTCGCAACCAAGCATTCAGGACCTCCATGTAAAACGGGGAATTGCTCTGCTCCGATAAGCTCTAATTTCATGGGCACATCTGCACAATAATCTGATTTGTATAATTATTTTAGTGATTTGGGTGCTAAAACAACACAGACAATGTTTGCAAATTAATCGTGCACACAGTGGATGCAATCTTGATGAATTTCACACTTCCTACTAATAGTCAATAGTTTGGCTTACTATAAAAAACACATATTCAATAATACCTCGGTTTATGAGTTTAATTCGGTCCAAGAGCTCGTAACTCAAAATGCTCGTACACCAAAACAATTTTCCCCATAAGAATGCAATAAAAATCACTCGATTCGTTCCACACGACCATAAATGCCCATTAAAAATATTTTTACCCTATTAATTACAGTTAAAATGATAACCATTAAGATCTCATATATACTAATTAATAATTGACAGTTAAACTCTAAAGATACTTGACAATTTACTGTAACGCGCACTTTAGCTTTGGGTAGCGTTGCTATGGAGACGAGAGGAGGGTTTTACTGCTTAGAGGGAGAATTTCGTACCTTCTTTCTTACTCATCTTGAGGTCATTGTCTATATGCTGTACGTATATATTTCACAATGTGAACAATAGCGATCACAATTCATGTTAAAAACAGGAGGTAAAACTGCTGTAAATCACTTATAAAAGTATCACTGTGGTGAATGGTGCAGCCAAACCGAACGACGCTGAGAGAATGAACGAGTGAAGGGGTGATGGGCTTTTTCCACAAAAAAATGCCGCAAAAATGTCAATATCTGAAGTCCTGAAGACAATGTCCACTTCTTAATCAACAAGATTAAAACCAAATCCTGTGAGTGAGTATCAAAGCGTCAGAGATGTGAGGATGAGAGAGACAGACACACTGAGGAACTGTGACAGACATGAGGAGATTAATCTGGAAACGGACATTTGGATGATAAGGAATCGACTGGATGCTGCCGCTGCTGTTGGATTTATTGCACGTTTAACGCTCTCTCTCTCTCTCAGAAACACTGGCAAGAGGCCAACCAGATGGCTGCTACCACTTCCTATCTTGGACGATGAGGATAAATCGTTTTGTTTTACAACACTTAAAACAAAAACTAAAATGACACAATCTTTATTGAGTTTTCTCTCAGTTGTTTTCTTTCGTAATGAAGCCCTTGCTTTGAGCTTCATGATGCAATTCCGATTTCCTGGCACTGCATTTATACACCACTGTTCAAAACTTTGGGACCAGTGACATCTATTTTTTTCATAAGGGAAAGATGTGAAGTTTCTTATTCCGCAAGGATGTGTTAATTTGATTTTTAAAAAAATGACAGTAAAGACAATTATAATGCTACAAATTACTTATTTTTCAAATAAATCCTATTCTATATTCATAAAAAAAAATAAAAAACATTTTTATTATTACATTTCATAATCTGATAAGCTGTCAATTGGCAGCACTTTTTATAAACATGCTGTTGTCATTACAACCAGTCTTGGGGAAAGTTACTCTGAAGTAATGCACTACAACATTGCATTACTTCAGAGTAACTTTCCCTTAAAAAGTAGCTAATTGCAGTACTTTATCTCACTTGGGCTTTTTCTTTCGGTTTCTGGGCAAATATAAAGGCTCTTTTACACAAAATTGAAACAATAAGGTTGAAGGAAATACAAATTCATGGCTGTACAGTAGAGCTCAAACAAACCTTTGAGCTGTGCTGTCATTTATTATTAAAACAACTTTTGCCTAGAGTTTAACTTTCCTAGAGCTCAAACAGTAGAGCATTGGTGCTTGCAATGCCAAGGTCACGGGTTTGATTCCCAGGGAAAGTAAGAACTGATTAGAATGTCAATGTGTAAGTCGCTTTGGATAAACGTTTCTGCCAAATGCATTAACGTAAACTCCATCATTGAAAGTCAGCAGGAAGTACATTGGTCAATAAAGTGAGATTAAATGCATACAAATATTCGTTTAACATTTTTAATTATTGGAGATTTACAGATTTTATTGATTTTGAGGAATATGTATTCCTCAAAGTGAGATTTAGTCACATTTAGTCTAGAAATACAATAACCATCAAGTTCACACACAACAACTCTTTTTCTCAACATGCGGAAAGGAGATCATTTAATAGCTAATAGCATTCAATAGTTAATATTTTCTATCTGTCTATTTTTATGCGCATTTTGGAATATTGGATTTGGTTTAATTCCCTTTCAGAACTGTCTCACATGATGCTACACTATATTTACCCAAATATCAATTCATTTACATTGAGTGAAAATAGTGAAATATTCAATTTACCCAATATAAAACATGCAATAATATTAAATATGTTACAGATCTATTCTGTCTTTGTTTACTTCCTTTGTTTGCTCCCTATGTGCTCTCCTATTGCCATCATAGTAACTTGTCTTCTCAAACACCCTGTTAGTCTTTTCAGCTGTGTCTCGTTCCCTCATCATCCTCTTTGTATTTATTCCCTGTGTTTTCCCTTAGTCTTGATTCGTTGCCGTCTAAACACTGCTCATGTTATATCGCGTTGTTCCCTGAATCCTATGGTTCTTCATTAAAGACAATTTCAAGTTTGATTCCCTCGAGTTCCTGCCTTCTTACCACACAAGACCGTGACCGAACTACAGACCCAACAGAAAGCGACAATGGATTTAGCAGAGCGGTAAAAGCTATATTGAATTTAAAAACCTCTCTGATTTGATGTGTGATGGGGAAATTACAAGAATTAGAGCAAGATCGGCAAAAAGATTCAAACTCAGGTTGTATTGCGTCAACACTTTGTGTTATCCCTACACTAATACCATTGTTAATAAGCGTGTACTCTGGCCCAACCAGACGTTAGTGGGTGGAGTTAGTAAGCAGTAGTATAGTTAGGATGGAGGTGTAAGTAACCTCTGCCAATACGGTACTTAGTGTAAAGGAGACACAAAGGAAATATGAGATAAGATAATTATATTTGTGCACCTCTGAAAAACTTTGCATTTGCTCACAAAACTTCTAAGTTCTATGCGAGCAAATTCAGTGTCTAGGGGGAAAGCAAAAGCATTGAAATACATATTTTCCTAGCATCTCAATCACCATGTCACGTTAAGGGCTCCATAGCTCCCAAAAGTTGAAAATGAGTTTTAAACTTGAAGCTCGTTTAACATTAAATTATGGAGAATTTCTTTGTCCCTTTTTAACAGCAAACTCATTTATAAGTTGGACCCGATAGATTTCAACTGACTAATGAGAATGTTAGTAGTGGACTGCTGCATGCTTGCTAAAACAATTCTCCATTTATTATTCAGGAACTCAAACCACTTCATCTGTAAATGAAATATATATATTCATAGGAAATCTTCAGCTAATTCAAAATTCAAGACGAGTCATGTAAACACTAACAAACTTGAGAACGGATTTTCTTCATCCATTAAAAATCACTGCGAGAAATGGCTTGAAAAAGTGAAATTATTTCTTATTCCAAGCAGAATTTGTTTGCAGACATTTGACTTTTGGAAGTCTCTGTGTGTGGGGATGTGCACACCTGTTTATGTGTGTGCGATGGTTTGTAGCGCTGCACTTCATGCTGAAGAAAGCGTGTACACAGGCTTAAGCTCATAGCAGAATCACAGTGAGTCAGACGTCGCTGGCAGAGGATTAACAGCAGCAAAGCAATTACACTGCTTTACAGTCCTGTTCACCGCACCTGTACACACAATACCGACTTTTGCAGGTCAACCATGTGAGTGTGTGTGTGTGTGTACTGGATTGGAGAAATCCATAGAAGCGTTCTCCAGGGATCGGTCTAAGCGCAATCATCTTAGTGCACTTTTATCTGTAAGCGCGCGTGTGTGTGTGTGTGTGGTTCACAAGAACTAGACATGAACCTGTACCAGATATCAGTCTGCTGCTGAAAATGCATTAATTAGCCATCTAAATGAGGACATTACAAACAACTTTTACTTTTATTATTTGTATTATTTATCATACAGCTAGTTACAAAAAAACATTACAGACTATAAATAACCAAGGGCTAAAAGGCTGTATTTATTTTCATGAATCTTTTGAATCTTTCCCGGACACCCCTAAAGCCAAACTTTATCAGATTCAGTTTCTGGCAGAAATTCAGCACCAATAGCTGAATAAACCCACATACAAACAGCAACCAGCGTTCCATATAAGCCTAGACATATTAGTATCATCAAATCCAGACTGGTCTCTGTTGGCCAACCAATCCTCTGATAACAATTTCTGCTCTTGCTCGGCCAAACAAAACAACTGAGTCTAAGAGAGAAATGTTTATCCACATTCCACACACTTGTATTCTTATCTATATGACGACATACCATAGATTTCTATTGGTTTTTTATATGAAACTAAATAATAATAGAAATCGATGGTATGTTAGTTACCAGCTGGTCAGTTAAAAGCTACTAATTAATTAGTGATTAACTAGATTAAATAAATTATTGTTAACAGACTAATACTTACCCATAAAAGAGAATCATGTATAGAAAGACTAAAAATATGAATGAATGATTATTATTATTATTATTATCATCATTGTTGTCGCTTAATTATTTGTTTTTCAAACTGAGGACATACATCTAATTACAATACAATGACTAACCCCTACCACATAATAATAAAGAAAATAAACATTTTAATCATATAAAAAATGGGGAACACTTAAGTCACAAGTTGGAATTGAACAAAAAAATGAAATTTTAATTATTTAAATAAATTGTATAATGTGTTATAAGAACAAAATTATATGACAAAAGTAAATGGAAACCAAAACCATCAACACACTGAGGGCTGGAATCATAAATCATATCATAAGTTACAGACAGATCCAACTGATCCAACAAGTCAGAATTGTGTATTGCCCCCACGCGTCACTCGCACTCACAGTAACGTCTGGTCACACTGTCTCCCAGACCTGGATCGGGGCATCAGTAAGCTCCTGGAGCTCCTGGTCTGTGTTGCTACTTGGCAGCTTTAGATTCTCCAATGCAAAATAGCCCAGAGGTTCTCAACTGTATTCAATGGCATCAATGACTTAGTCATCTAAAAACTGCCTACACACTCTAGCCACATGAGGCCGGGCATTATCACGCACCAGGAGGAACCCTGAGCCGCTGCATCAGCATAAGGTCTGCCAATAGCTCTGAGGATTTCATCCCAGTATCTCACAGCAGTAAGGGAACCCTTGGCTAGCACATGTAGGTCTGTGCAAGCCTCCAAGGATATTCGTCCCCAGACCATTACTGATCCACTGTAAAACAGGTCATGCTGGATGCATAATGTTCCCCACTTCATCTCCAGACTTGAAGTTCCCCAGTTCAAACTCCAGTGTTAACTTGCTCTCATCCGTGAATTGAACAGTGTGCCAATGGCGAATTATAGTGGTCTTTTGCAATTGCCATACAAGCTGCATGGTGCTGAGCTTTGAGCATAGTTCCCACTAGAGATGAGATGATGTTGGAGCCCTATGCCACCATAATGAAGGCTGTTTCTGATAGCTTGGTCAGAAACATGCACATCAGGTCCTGCTGGAGGTCATTTTGTTGGGTTCTGGCAGTGCTCCTCCTGTTCCTCCTCGCACAAAGGAGCAGATACCGATCCAGCTGCTGGGTTGTTGCCCTTCTATGTACCTGTCCAGCTCTACTCGTGTAACTGCCTGTCTCCTGGTATCTCTTCCATGCTCTTGAAGAGAGCTATGCTGGGAGACACACCAACCTTCCTTGTGATGGCATTTATGGATATGAGAAGGCATTTATGGATTACTGAGAAGCAGTAACAAAAGTACAAAACTAAAGAAAAACCAGTGGAAGAATAAGGAGAAAACTATTGTCTATGGCCACCACCTGCAAAATCAACAGGTGCACTGGAGAGAAAACCAAAACGATAATGATTTAGATTTAGCTGTATTGTTTGACCTAGCAAAGAAGGGAAATATCTGTGTAATGTTATCTGAGGATTGGTTGGCCAACAGAGACCAGTCTGGAAACATATAGCCCTATAAAATGAGTTTTAAGAATTAAACATGTACATAAATGTATATATAAATATACAAATAAATACAGAAAAAAATATTATTCATGTATGAGTTATTTTCCAAGTGTGGATGACCCTGAATGACCCCAAAGGGAGTTTTTTTTGGGCAATTTTGTTTTTAAAGTATAGCCAAGAAAACTCCCACACATACTTGCACAATAACCAGCGTTCCATGACTTGTCGTCAACCAAGCCCCAGATAAAATGTTCTGCTCTTGTTCGGCCATTCGAAACAGTTAAATCCAAGAGAGGATGCACTATCTACACACACACACAAACCCCAGAACAGAACTGGTCACCACATAGCTCCTAGAGAATTAATCTTGAGGATTGTGCTGTCCAGCTTCCTCCAATTAACCAGTAAGCTGTCAGCCATCAACACACACACATACACTCCCAGTAGACATTTCTGAGGAAATAATTTAAGTTCTGATGGAGGCTTGAGGCGATTCGGGCCAGTCCCAATGCTCTACTCCCCACAGAGGCAACCACAAATCCCCAGAGAGAGTGAGAGAGACAGGAATACACGGAGCCCACGGAAGAGGTAAGAACTTTACACTGAAGTCGAGATGATGTAATTTACGACATGCAGAGCGGTATGTCTTGATAGATTCCTGTGGACTCTCTCTTTCAGCAATTGATCATAATGTTAATCAGACGGCAGACTGCTTTCCCTTTTCCTTTATATTTTTAAACCTATTTCTGTAGCTGACAGACGCTCAGCAAGCAATTTCAAGCAGGAGTATATAGAGTAATATTCATTTTGAATAATTTTCTCACCATCTGACAGAATAAAATAACCAGGTGCTAGCATGGGCCTTCCTTTGAACAGGTGCTGGGTTAAATTGCGAATGGCCATCTGTATATGTTTCACTGAACGCCATTTTAGACTCTAAATGGAGAATTAAAATGCTGACAGGACTTTCAAATACAGCATGCACTGCTAACACGAATAGTCACTTTTAGAGTGCTGCCTCTTTTTCATTCAATTCAGCAATAGGACACAAGACATCTATGAATAAAGTCACAAATTATGCAACTATAATCCTCTACCCTTTTAAATATGGCATTATTCACACTATGATAATTCATATACGGTAGACAATGTTTATCAGAGTTGTGATTGAAGACTTGGTAAAACTATTGATCAAAATATACATGATAAGTTTATAATTGTTAACAGTAGCACTTTAAGTATATAGGTATACACTGTTTGTGTGTGTGTGTGTGTGTGTGTGTGTTTTATAAACAGAACCAGTTCTGACAACATTGTTAAGATACCTTTTCTCATGAAAATAAAGAGACACAATGTAATGAATCATAGGTAAAGTCCAAGTGGATCAATAAATAAATGCTTATTTCTAAATATAAATATTTACTTTTTTTCTTCAAAGTTGGGTTTTGACCCCCCACTTGGATCAAAATCAAAACAGTCATGCTTGAATGCATAATGTATTTTTGTCAGGTTGGCTCAGTTGATCTCATTAGCGCCCTCGGTTTGGGCTACACCTTATTGATGGTGCAGACCAGTTCTTCTGAAGTGATGTTAAGACCTGACCGCTTCAGTTTAATGCTAATGATAATGGCAATAACAGTAATATAAAACGATGACGATATGACTCACTGGTGCAGGGCATGTCTGGCTGCTCTCCATCTGCTCTGTAGTAGCCGTTCCTGCATACGCAGATGGTGGCTGCTTCAGATGTGGACCTGCTGTTGGACGGACACTGAAGACACAAACCCGTACCTTGACTAGACTTGAATGTTCCTGGAGGACAAGCTATTGAGAGAGAGAAAGAGAGTGAGTTAGTTAGTGAGCCATTCAGATAATGTCTTCTAGACTTCAACCAAACATCATCTTAATAAAATAAATAAAAATCACCATTTGGAGACCAGTTTCATCTGGAATATTAGGAAATACACTCACCTAAAGGCTTATTAGGAACACCTGTTCAATTTCTCATTAATGCAATTATCTAATCAACCATTCACATGGCAGTTGCTTCAATTCAGAATTTAGGGGTCAAGACAATCTCCTGAACTCCAAACTGAATGTCAGAATGGGAAAGAAAGGTGATTTAAGCAATTTTGAGCATGGCATGGTTGTTGGTGCCAGACGGACCGGTCTGAGTATTTCACAATCTGTTCAGTTACTGGGATTTTCATGCACAACCATTTCTAAGCTTTACAAAGAATGGTGTGGAAAGGGAAAAACATCCAGTATGCAGCAGTCCTGTGGGTGAAAATGCCTTGTTGATGCTAGAGGTCAGAGGAGAACGGGCCGACTGATTCAAGCTGACAGAAGAGCAACTTTGACTGAAATAACCACTCGTTACAACCGAGGTATGCAGCAAAGCATTTGTGAAGCCACAACACGCAAAACCTTGGTTAGCTGAAGTCTGCAAAAATGTTGCCTGGTCTGATGAGTCTCGATTTCTGTTGAGACATTCAGATGGTAGAGTCAGAATTTGGCGTAAATAGAATGAGAACATGGATCCATCGTGCCTTGTTACCACTGTGCAGGCTGGTGGTCGTGGTGTAATGGTGTGGGGATGTTTTCTTGGCACACTTTAGGCCCCTTAGTGCCAATTGGGCACGATTTAAATGCCACGGCCTACCTGAGCATTGCTTCTGACCATGTCCATCCCTTTATGACCACCATGTACTCATCCTCTGATGGCTACTTCCAACAGGATAATGAACCATGTCACAAAGCTCGAATCATTTCGAATTGGTTTCTTGAACATGGCAATGAGTTCACTGTACTAAAATGGCCACAGTCACCAGATCTCAACCCAATAGAGCATCTTTGGGATGTGGTGGGACGGGAGCTTCGTGCCCTGGATGTGCATCCCACAAATCTCCATCAACTGCAAGATTCTATCCTATCAATATGGGCCAACATTTCTAAAGAATGCTTTCAGCACCTTGTTGAATCAATGCCACGTAGAATTAAGGCAGTTCTGAAGGTGAAAGGGGGTCAAACACAGTATTAGTGTGTGTTCCTAATAATCCTTTAGGTGAGTGTATTTGTATTAGAACTTGTAGATGAACTTAGCTTCCCTGCAACAGAGATTGCAAAAGTGCAAATACGTTCATCCTTGTCCAGAAAATTTCATAACCTTCAGTTTAATGGATCTTAACAAGAATGAAAAGTGTTTTTTTGCAACATGGTAACAAGATTTAGGAGTAAGAAACACAGGATGGACCACTATTAATGTACAATATGTCACTTGGGATACAATTTGACCACGCTATTCTTATGCAATGCATTCATGAGAGCAAAGTGTGTGTTTTTTTCAGTTGAGAGCAAGAGAGGAGACATTTCCTGTTTGTTAAGCCTGTTTCAAACCCTCTTTCAGAAAGAGAGAAGCAGAGCATGTCAGCAAAAAGAAAGAAAGTGTTTTTTTTCTGACTGGATTAAAAAAAAAAAATTTGTGTTTTTCAAAATAAAGAACATGGACTTCTTTGACCATTACACATGCATCTTTTGAAGCTTATTGTGCATGACATGTGGGGTAGCTGTGTCCTAATGGTTTAGAGTGGCAGACTGGTAACCTGAAGGTCTCAATATTTTGACAGAAAATGTACCCTTGAGCAAGAACCCTCGAACTCCATAGCCAATGGAGGCTAACTACTCCTCATGTGTGTGTTCACGGTTTGCAGTGAGTGTTTGCTACTAACTAGTCTTAAACATGCATACCCCAACTTGGATGGGTTAAATGCAGAGGACAAATGTATGGGTTACCATAGGTTATCTTTGCATATCACTAAAATTTAAATATGATTAACCTCCAGTCCATTCCACTGGTATACATATACCAGTTTGGTGTTTAAACATGTCCACTTAGATTTTGAGTGGATTTTAAATTGAACATTAAAACAGAAACTTATAATGTCCTTTAAAGGGCCACCACAGAAACAGGTGTGATAAAACATCAATTAAATCACGTTTAGGAAATTTTTTCATTCTTTTTAAGCTTTAAAAAAAGCACTTCAGCGTCCAAATATCACGAGCACGTTGGCCTTTACTCCCAGGGTTTCTGAGGCATGGCAGAGAGTGGTAAATAAATTTTGCTTGCTTCTCCAGGCTGGGTTTATCTCACCGAATAAAGAGCTGAATAAAAGTTATTCCTGCACTCATTTTTCATTAATTCTGCAGCTATTTGAGAGGAACACTTTCTGCTAACTTGACCATAAAGTTCAGGACTTGGGTCTGCGTGTCTTAAATGTGATCTGAACACAGTGTACTGTGGCTGAAACTGATGAAGAAAATAGAGAGGTTTCATATTTCATATTGATTTTTTTTTTAGGTTACTTAAGGTTTCTTGTACCAAAACAGTCATTCAGAATTTAACAGGATATTTTTGCTACTAAACTTTAAGGCTTATAGAACATTCTAGCCATTCCAAATTGGTCCATAATACAACCTCTTTTGGTGGTTAAAACGTCCAGGATTTGCTTAAGTTAAAATCACACACTCTCCATCCACTAAGAAATATTTAATGTCAGCACTAGATCAATGTAATCTGCCGTTAATACATTGATTAAGTGGCATTACAGCCGTGACAAACAGGATGTTTCAGGACACAACGGACCTGGATCGAACTGTTCGCATTTAGAACTGTTATTTGCATACCATGAATATGCATCAAACTCATGAATATGAATTAAGGGGCACACATCAGCTATATGGAGAATTTAAGATGTGGGTGTGATTACTACACTTATCAATTTACATACAAAGATGGATGAAGGAATGGCAGAAATTAATAAATGATGTGAGATGGAAGACGTGTTGTCTGAGAAAAGGAGGGAGTGTGTCTCTACTTTAATGAGAGAGGACAGGATAATTCATCCTTCCTTCCATCCATGTGAAGGAGTGTGACCTGCGCCACGTGTGGAATCAAACCTCTGTTCCTGAATATCTGCAGCCTTTGAAGAAATTAATTAGATGCTATACAGCTCATTAAAAGTTTAGAGGGTCGGGTCCACTTTATTACTCTGTTCTTTTATCTATCCATCTACTCACCCGCGGACTTATTCATTTAGTCGTTTAATAAATAAGGGGAGGAGAGGAGATTAGATGTATATGGAAAGATAGAGCAGATTAGAAGAAAATGGAAAAAAAGGGGGAAAAAAAACAAGGGAAAAGGAAAATAAGAAATGAAAGGGAAAAAAGCAAAGAAAAAGAAAAGACAAAAAAGCAGAGAACAGAAAGGAAGAAAGTGAAATTAAAATAAAACAATGTCTAAAAATAAAAGAGAAAGGAAATAAAGGAAATGAACAAAGAAAAAAACAAAAGAAAACCAAATAAGAAAAGATAAAAGTAGAGGGGAAAGGACATGAAAGAAAAAATAAAAAAGGCAAAAAAGAAGAGAAAGTAAAGGAAACTAGAGGGGATTGGAGTGTGACTGCAGTTAAACTAGAAATGTTTCCTTTCACTTTCAACGTAAAGGTTGGAGTGGGTCAATTAACTGTGGAAAGGGAAATGGAGGCGAGCTCTACTTCACCTATGAGGGGAAAAGAGGACGCGTTACCAGGATATTTTGGCTTGGCTCGTCAGAAAGTTGTCCGTGTTGGACTGGAAACACGGCTGCTTGTTGATTCGATGCTTTTTCCGATTCTATAGCAACGCTCCTCTAAGATTGGCTGTTTTTCTGTCTGAGTTCAAGACCCTCTGCTAGGCCTCCTTCCTGGAGCCTGATGAGGTCCGACTACACTTTCCAGTTTCCAAATAGTTTGCCATGAATGCAGACACATGAATCCGCCAGTGTGGAAACAAGTTCGAGAGTGACCAGCATCACCTGAGATGTTGCCTCTAATATGACATGATTGTGTGAACGCATATGGAATGTTATGTTAAGTGGTCATTTTTGTCGATTTCCTTTCTTTAAACAAGTACCCCTGTTGAATTGTGTTTATGGACACCAAGGAATACATTCTTCTGTTAAACTGAAGCCTCTTTGTGTAATTTATGGTATTCTTTGCTATTCTGGATCGTTTCATTTTTTGGCAAAAAAAAAAAAAAAACTCTTAAAATAAATTTTATTTTAGGTTAGGGGCAGCCACCACCATTAAAATAAGAACACATTTACTGTAAAAGAGGAACATTTGGTGTTGAGCCCCTCACACACACATACACACAGCAGAATGTGTGAAGGTGTGGGTGTTTGACAGACAGCTTCTGACCCAGCCCATATGACACAATCACACTCGGACGCCTCTCCCATCCCGCACAACGCCACATTCTCACAGTTACGAAACAAGCCCTGCTTATCACCACGACAACAAGCACTGCAGCCGTGACCTCTGACACCTGCAGCCCACTCATACACGGCAGAACAACAGATGGGAAACCCCTGCACGTGGATAATCACTTTCTCTGTCTGTTCAAGAATTATCCCAAAATAAGCTCCATCAATTACATCATGATATCATTTAGACTCATTTTATAAAAACAAAAACAAGCACAATTACAGTAACAGGCAACATAATGAAATTCAATGAAGAAATCATTACCAGATGAAAAAATTTGAAGCTTTTTTGTTAAAGCACTTTAATTATTCATTAATAAAAACAAGTTAATTTATTTTATAAAAATACTTCTTGAAAGTACATATAGTGTTTGATCCACTGATCCAGACCTGTCTAAAACCTCCATAGAAGTCCAGATATTACTTCCTCAAACATCTATGTTATAACGGGAAATTGTGTATGGAAACTGTATGCTTGGATACAAAACCGCTTTAGTTGGCCCATCGGAAAGCAGCTGGAATTTGAAGGTTAAGTAATGTGACATATCATTATTAGAGTTGAGCCGGATACTCAGCTGAAACGAGTATCTGGTACGGATAAAGCACTTTTGCAGAGTATGAGTATTATACGAGTAATACGAGTCAGTATCTGTACTCGGATTGAATAAAAATCCTCATTGGGTAGCTGACTGTGTCTGCGTTCTGTGATAGGCTAGTCACAGCACCCCTCCCCTACACATACAGATTTGCTGTGTCCCGCTCTGCTCACTCACACACAAAACACTGAGAAGAGAACAGCTCTCTTTCTCGCTCTGTCTCTCCCTCAGTCACTCAGGTTTGCGGGTCTTTTCCGTTAACGTTTAGGGTTTTTCAGCTTTTTTTTTTTTGTTTGTTTGTTTGTAGTACTTATTAACCAGTAGAGTTCTGGTAAACGTAGGGTTTGTTCGTGGCTTGGTAAAATGCGACTAGCGTTGCGTCTCTGTCTGTCAGAGATTTTTTTTCTGCTTCTGCTGGCTCTAACCAGTTTTTGACTTAATGCAAAAAAATAATGATTAAAAATTATGGATTTCTTCATAATTGTAACCGCATGTGTTGTATTCATTGTTGAAAAACCTGTTCTGTATATATTTTGTTTGTTATCTTGATCAAAACCATTGATCTGACGCTCAATGCTGATGCTGTCATGTAAATAGTTTTCTAATCAATAAATGCAATAAATATAACAATTTCTGATCAACCCACATCAATTGTATGATTAAAAATAACATATTGGTTAAAGCCCTACCTATTTCAAGACAACCCGACCACTTTCAGGTTAAATCCCGCCCACTTCCAGGTTAGGCCCCACCCAGTCGGAGTACAGATACAGATAATTCATATAGTTAACAGATACAGATAATGCTGTACTCACTCATACCTAATCATTACTATTAAACATATGATGGCAAAGCTGAATTTTCAGCATCATTACTATATGTCTTCAATGTCTGTCAATCTGTCAAATGATCCTTTATTCTAATAGATTAAATAACAAAACTAATATAACTACTACTGTGATGTGTAGTATGCTTTTTGAATATTATATAGTATGGATTAGGAAAGTATACATATGTAAAATTGTGATGTAATACTTTAACAGAACATGAGAAATTCTTAAAAATGTAGATGTGCAAGGCCTCATTTTACAATAGGTGTTGATTTTTGTCTAAACAGTAGATTATTGTGTTTGCTGAACCGTCAAACTCGCAGACTCTTTCAAAAACTGAAAGTGGACCAACATCTGCTGTACAATACCTGTAGCCGAAAGACACCCCCTGAGGGAGACCACTCAAATGCAACACGCATGTGCTTGGCTTCAGGCTTCTACTGTGCTTGTCTGAGAAGACCTCCATCTCTGTAGCTGAAGGCAAAGCCTGAGGAGACAGCCACAAGATCGAAGCCCAAACAAATCGACCACACCAAACATGCAGTCAGCATTTACAGACACACTCCAACAGTCTCACGTACTCTGCTGAGTCGCAGTATCTCAGATCTTTCATGGAAGAGGCCAAACTTGTTTTACCTGACAAGAAATATCACAAACATATCATTCTGTGCAAACAGTTTGCTCTGTAATGCACACACGAATCTCACAAGCACCTTAACTGTTGTTGGTCCTCTAGTAGCTACCAAGACCGCACCGACCTGCCAATTAACGCACTCTCCAAGACCCCTGAATGTGTCCTGTGATATCTGGCATCAAGACGTTAGCAGCAGAAACTTCAAGTCCAGTAGGTTGTGAGTTGAAGCCGCTGTGGATTGCACTTGTCGCTCCAGCACATCTCACAGATGCTCAACTGGGGAATTTGGAGGCCAGGGCAACAGTTTGAACTTTCATCATGTTCCTTAAACTATTCCTGAAGAATGTGTGCAGTGAGGCAGGGTGTATTATCCTGCTGAAAGAGGCCACTTCCACCAGAAAACACTATTGTCATGAAGGTGTGAGCGTGGTCTGCAAAAATGTTTAGGTAGGTGACAGGGGTCAAACGTGTTGCATCAGAACATTGACCAGAGCATTACACTCCCTCAAATTATTTTGCTTGTCATTGTCCCATGGTGCATCCGGGTGCCATCACTTCCCCAGATAAGCAGAGCACACATATAGGGCTGTCCACATAATACATAAAAAAGAAAACTGAATGACATTCTTCCACTACTCCAAGGTCCAGTTCTAACACCTTTGTGCACATTGTAAGTGCTTTCAACGTTGGTTGAAATCAACAAGGTTAAATTGTAGGCACTCGGATTGGGCACACAATTGCGATGCATTTGTCCCATAACCAACAATCAAATTTAGTTTGACTTCTGCCACAGAAGACCTTCTGGTGACATGGACCAGACAGGACGGCCTTCGTTGCTCTCGTGCAGCCCTGAGCCCTGGGCGCCCAGCACCCTGTCATTGGTTTGTCTGTCCTTAGATCACTTTTGGTACATTCTTACCATTACTAACTGGGAGCAACCCGTATGTCTTGCGGTTTCAGAGATACTCTGACCCAGTCGTCTTTCCATAACAATCTGTCTGTTGTCAAAGTCACTTAGATCTTTATGCGTACCCATTTCTCCTGCATTCAACACATTATGAAAACTGGTTGTTTGCTTACCATCCAGTCTACCCAACTTAGATTAAGTTTGTACATTTAAATATATACATTTGGCAGATACTTTTATCCAAGCGACTTACATTGCATTCAAGGAACACATTGACATTCTAAACAGTTTTTGCTTTCCTTAGAAATCGATCCCATGACCTTGGCGTTGCAAACCCCAAGCATATGTACATGTATTTGTAGTATACATAGCATAAAATACATGTATTTCAAATACATTTTACAATATTTATTGTTCAGAGTAAACACTGAAAAAAATATGACTAAAATACAAATAAAACAAAACAAAACATCCATGCATCACTGAAACTAAATACAACTAATCTGAAATTGAAAAGCAAAAAAAAACTAAAACAAAAAAAAAAACTACTGCCATTTTCAAACCACAATAAATGCTAGTGAAAGTAATGATGTGTGCTCAGTCAGATTGTATTGCGTCCCTCAGGCAACTGTTTACAGTTTAAGCTACTGTTTAATATGGAGCGTCTAGAGCTGAATCAGCTACTGTGAACAGCCCACAGTCAACGTGAGTGAGTGTGTGAGTGCAAATGCAGTTAAAAATGCATCTTTATGCCTTTAGAGCACATTCTTAAAGCACACACATATAAATAAAACACTTCCACACGAACCCACACGTCCACTGGCTTTCTGACATTGCAAAATGCTATTCTCACTGCGACATTTTCCGCTAATTGTCTCGCGCCTGTTCAGCGTGACATGAATTAATTCAGGGCCCTTTCTCTCGGTCCCAAGCGCTACAAGGGTCAACTCGGCAAAGAAATGATGACGGAGGGTAACTGAGGACAAGGAATGAGGGAACCAGGCGTGAAAAAAAGCATCCAACAACAAAAGATAGCAAAAAAAAAGGAAAGAAAAGCACAGAACCTGCCATGGGACTGGGTTTTAATTTGGCATTAACGCTACAAACTTTTTCTAATTGACCTTGCACATTAGAAGCACGTGGCTCAGGCGTTAAGCGCATTAATTAGCGCAGGGACGTCTCTCCGCAGTGTTCTGTCAAAGCAGACACGGGAACTGGAAAAAAAAAAATTCACCCAGCTTTTCTGTTCAATCTCTGCCGCGGCGAGAAAAGCCATGTTGCTGAAAGCTGAGATCAGCTGGCACAAAGCCCAGCTCGCAGGCGGACTCATTCAGGCTGGGCTGGGAGGAACGGGCATTTATTCCTCAAAAGAGCAATAAAGCCATTACAGCGAGTAGGGAAAGGAAACATCACTCATGCATGGCTGCTGAAACATCAGTCAATACAGCAGGTTCTCGCTTGAGCATGTATATATGTACTCTTGGTTTACATAGTATAAAATTGTTCACTTTGGCAGAGTGACTGATATGTAGAACAATCAAACCAAAATTAGATTTTTGTACAAAAGTAAATTGAATAGGGAAGAATATTATCTTGATTTGCATGTTATACTGCCTTCCCGTGTGATCATAAATGCATTTCCTAGTTAAAAATTGGAAATGAATGTCTACTCAAGTTATATTTAATCACTGGGAAACTTTGATACTCGAGTTCCTGAGTTGAGCATTCCATACATTATCCATAGACCGACTGATGTGGTGAGGGATTTATTAGTTAGTTTTGTCTTGTCATTTAAGTAATGCATATTTACATATATGAATAATTATCTGAAGTTTATTTTATGTTTTATACACCGCAAAAATAGTTTTTTTTGTCAGCAGGCTGACAATCTATCCAGATAGAGCAGTGAATGTTTATGTGGTTGGCAATGAACAGGACATTAAATATAATTTTAATAAGATCACTTTAGGATTTCTCCCATAAATAGGCAAGAATAAACCTCATGTCTCTTCATGATTCCTGTTCTTTATGACAACACCCTCATATCATTGTTTCTTTTACGGAACACAAAAGATGATATTTTGCAGAATATTGGAAACCAAATCATTTTGGTGACATTTCTCGAAATGTCCTCATTTGTGTTCAACAGAACGGCATGAGGGTAAACAAACATTGACAGAATTTTTCATTTTTGGGTCAACCATCTCGCTATATTTCAAATAGGCATGCATGAAATAATATATCGGTAAATATTAGAGATGTGCATGTTTCTTCATTTTACATTTAGATTACATTTGCAATCATCTCATGTTCAATTTAAGTTAATCTTTAAAAAAACACTAGGAATTTAATATCACTATTACATCTTTAGCAAATCTTTAAATCAATATCCATTTTCATGCTGTACGTTAATATAAAAACTAATTTGAGATAGACTCAAATATCCATCACAAAGAATGGAAAATATTTAAAACGCAAGTTGCGATTGCCTATTGTGAGAATATTTGAGTGAAAAAAAATGTTGTCCATTGGGAATTGATTGGATCGTTAGATTGTTGTGGTTTGCTATTGGTCGATCTCATGAGAGTTGCAGGTTCTCCCTTCCTCAAGCCAGTAAACATGTCATTAGAGAAGAAATGTAGCTGCAAGAGGGAGGGAAAGCTATTTTGATTAAAGTTTACAAGGGCACTATCAATATTTTCAGTTAAATATGATTTTACAAGGCATATGACCTTTCATATCTTTTTTAAATTACAATCAATCACATTCGGACAACATGCATCAAAAGGTGATTATGAAAGACATCTATTCAGGCACTGATTATAGTACCTGTGAATCCTACCAGCCAAAAAGTGTGTAAAACATGCGTATCAGATCATTCCTTAATGCTTTGCAGAGGGTGTGTGAAATATGCATCAGACGTTCCACAAAAAGTCCGTAGGAGTGTCATCTGAAGCTGCGACAACTTCTTAGTCAGAGTCCATCGGTGTTAACTACATCATCCCGTAAATTCCCACACAGATTTCACTAGCCTCTCACAAACAACAAACAAACAAACCAAAGCAGAAGATTTAACCAAAACACTCTGATCTCAATCTCACAGAAAACAACTTTTCTCCTTGAAGTGATGTTTTAATGAGTCCAGTTTGAAGTTCAAGGAAGTTTTATCTTTCTTGACAGCTTGTGCATGTAAAGCCAACAACTGTTGCATCTCGATTATAGTTCCACCATTGTGCTCTCGCACACATTCGTTATTAAAACCGTGAGACTGCACTTCATATGGCGTAATTGAAAATGGAAATGAATTCTAAAAGAAATAAGCGACATGAGTTTGCATATTCATGTAATGGGGGTGTGAAGTCAGGGAGGGCAGGGAACATCATGGCTTTTTCCATGGCCGTTTTGATTAACTTCGGTTCAAGGTATATCAAATATCTCGCAGCACAAGCACTTTACAAAGTGAGTCACATCCACGGGCCAAACGCTTAGCCTTTCGGGAAATTCTTCATCTGTAATGTTAATGAAAATCATGATCTGCATATGTACGGCCGTAAAGAGGGATGGAAGATAAGCTAAATTAAATCTGCAGCTATCAGATGGAGAAGACCGAGAAATAGAGAGAGACTGCTACTGAAGTCATCAAGGCCGTTTACACCGACAGCGATTGCATTGTTTGAGGTCATTGTACTGTGGTTATAATGAGCTACAATGTCTGCACTCTCATTGGTAGGCGCCACATTGAGTCACTGCATACTTGCATAGAGCTGAACTCATCTCACACGTCGCATCGCCAAAGGCCACATTTTGACTCAAATCTCAAAATGAAAGACCTCTGGTTGTCAATGGGGGCTTTCCCACCAGAGGAATGTTTTCATAATTCCTATAACTTTTTGCACTAGTACATTAAAACATCAGTTTACGAGCTTAGTTTACGAGCATTGTATCGGTGTGCGAGGAAAATATTCCTTCTCCCACGCGCATTTGTGTGTGGAAAAGTCCTAATGCTCAGCATCTTCGCGCGCATTTTTACTGGAAATATCCTAACCACAGCCTCTCATAAAACAGTCATGCAGTTCCGACCCCTTTATCACATTTTTTTTTTAATGCATTTGACAGACGCTTTTATCCAAAGCGACTTGCATTGCATTTAAGGAACACATTGAATCAGTTCTTGCTTTCCCTGGGATCAAACCCATGACCTTGGCGTTGTAAACACCAATGCTCTACTGATTGAGCTACAGGAAAGATCAATATCACCCCTGAAAGAGGAATTTCACCCCTTAACTCGTTCATTCTCTCAGCATCACTCGGTTTGGTTTGGTTGCATCATTCACCACAGTGCATTCTTTTCTAAGTGATTTACAGCGGTTTTACCTCGTGTTGTTAACATTAATTGTGATCGCTATTGTTCACGTAGTGAATTATATACGTACAGTACAGCATATAGACAATGACCTCAAGAGGAGTAAGAAAGGGATGAAATTCTCCCTGTAAGCAGTAAAACCCTCCTCCCATCTCCTTCACGCCAGCAGCGACGCTACTAAAAGCTAAAGTGTGCGTTACAGTAAATTGTCAAGTATTTTTAGAGTTTGTCAATTATTAATTAGTATTTATATGATATCTTATTGGTTCTAATTTGAACTGTAACTAATAGGGTAAAACCAAAAAAATATTTAAAATGGGCATTTATGGTCGTGTGGAACGAATCGAGTGATTTTTATTGCGTTCTTATGGGAAACATTTTTTTGGTGTACGAGAATTTTGAGTTATGAGCTCTTGGAACAAATTAAACACGTAAACCAAGGTATTTCTGTACCTGCTTTTTTAAGGTTCACACCGCAAGAACTGGGAGAGATTTTAATTATAGGAACGCATTTTAGGGGTCACTTTCAATCCCCTGTGAAGTCCTTGTTGACATGACAGCCATCAGCACAGATCCTCAGCAGAGACCACAAAAGCCAGACGAGGCCTTCGCACATACCCTTTGGCCAGCTTCGGCTCCATACTGGCGCGATGAATACAATCTTCAAGTAAAAGGAAGTGAATGAATATTTGAATGCCACGGATCCCAATCTGAATTCTGATGTGATGCGGCCTGAATCCTAATGACACAGTGTTCATTGGTTGGCCAGAGGAGAACTGGGCCCCTGACTGAGCCTGGTTTCTCCCAAGATGTTTTTCTCTTTTCTGACACCTGATGGAGTTTGGGTTCCTTGCCACCTCTGGCTTGCTTAAGTGGTGACACTTAATATTCAATAATATTATTGATCTGACTGTACTGACGCTGCATTACAACTGAACTGAGCTGGACGATTATATCATTTTTGCAGACCCTGCTTTATAGATGAAATGAACTAACTTAAGAATTGATCGTGTTAACAATCAAACTAATTTCAGACAACACAAGACAAAATTGTCTGTAAAAATTACTGTAAAAATGCTTTGAAACAATCTGTATTCAACTGTATAAAGCGTAACATAAATAAAGGTGACTTGACAAAAATGGCTCCTAATTCAGAGTAGGGTCTAATCGAGGAACTTAAGGGCCAGTCACACAGCCGATCACGCACGAATCACTCACAAATCACGCACAGATTGGGTTTGTGCGTGCTTGTGCGTCGAGAAATTGACCAAAGTATTCCGCGAACATTCGACGCATGAATCACTGACGGAGCGCGTCCAAACACGCACGCTTTGCGAACGTTCCACGTACAAGCACTTTCAGAATCTACATTGTCAGTGGAATGAACGTGATACGTGCGCGGTTCACGCGTGATATGAAGGTGGGGCGTCAGTGGACGGACGTGGACGGTTTCAAACCAGTTCCGACGCATAAGCACTGACGGCCGACGCATGTCCCGCGCATAGTCACGCATACTCGACGCATAAACTACGCACGCCGACTCATGAATAACGCATACCAGTGCACGGACGGAAAAATTTTGAACCGTTCAAAACTCAATCACGCACAAACCGCCTTCGTCGCACATCCACTTACAATCACTGATGCTCCACGTTCGTTCCACCGACGAATTACGCATACGACACACGCTCCGCGCAGAAACGAAAATCTGTGCGTAATTCGTGCATGATTCATGCGTTTTCGCTGTGTGACTGGCCCTTAACAGTGAGTGTAAAATATAAAACACTAGCATTAATGTGTGTCTAATTTTTTCTGTGCTATTATTGTGTTTTATGTCAGTCTCGGTGATATGTAGTTGTCTGCAAGATTTTGTCACTTAGTGCTTATTTTTGCTCTTTCATTTGCATAAATTATTTGTCTGCATTATAAATCTCCATTATCATGAATCCCACGACACACATCTACCCTGGTGGCTAGTTCCCATAACTACCCGGTGCGAAAACCCCTAATGTGAACCTTTGTCAATGTGGGCCTATCAAAACTGCCTCAAGCATAAACATTGCAAATGAACAAAATGGGCATCAAAGAGCCTTGACCCGCAAATGAATATGCTATGTGACAATATCCAAGCAAAATTCTGTTGCTGGAGGCTATTTCTGGCAAAATACTGAACCGAAAGAAAAATGCACTTTTGACTAAAATCAGAAAGCATTTAGCAACCATTGTCAATTTTACAAATGATGATGCCATCATGGACAGCACTCACAACACAATAACATCAGAGCAAGAAGTCAACGTAATGAACAGAAAGCACTTTAATTACTGCACAATGATTGAAATGGCACAAACGGTTAAGTAGCCAACTGCTGTTCATGGTATTTGTGATAGTTGGCTGCATGGGGAGAAAGCTTGCAGCAACCTGTGAAATGAGCTCAGCTGTAGTCTGTGAATAATCTTTTATTAATCTCTCATGTGACAATGGCTAGATACCGAAAACCTGCTTCTATAGAGTTCTCAAACATATAAGGCCTTGGACAAAAAAAAAAAAAAGACAAAAAAAAAAACTGGCTTGCTGAAAGCCTCAGAGCAATGTTTGGAGCCATCAGGACGTACAGTACAGTACACTCCTAAGAAAAAGTGGGCTCATTTACCAAATGACCAAAAAATGGGTTTCCAACCACAAACCACCTGACCTTGACTTCCACTGAAAATACACTCTTACACAACCTCTTTAAAGAAGGGTTCTGTCAGGTGCTTCATATATGGAAGTTTGAATCGATTCTAAATTTTAATTAGACTTTACAAATTAAAAGTCTCAGAAACAATTTATGACTAGAATGGAAAAATAAATAAAATAAAAGTATTTTGCAATCTTTTAAGACATTCCTTCTCATATAGAACCTTTTTGGTATAACTGAGTTAAGAAATGTGAAATGTGTTGCTTAAAATGTGTATTATCGATAGCTTGCACCACGTAGGCTGTTATTTTATAATACATTCATGTATTATAAGTGTGGCTTCAGCATCAATGCTGTTGTATAACATCTCTTTTTTGTGCTGCCAACAATTCACTGAAACAACTCTGAAATACATATTTTTTTATTTTTGCAACTGCACTGGAAGCCATTGTGAACTGAATTGTGCCATTTAGAATTATTTTATTGACAATTTCTGAAAAAAAAGTGTTTTTGAGTGTCTCTTCTGTAAGTGGAACCTTTAATTCAATGTCTTCTGTGGATCTTTCTTTAAGATATGCACAAAGTCTTTTAGCAACATGGTTGTATTTTATGAGATGTAACGGTCATAGAAAAGAAGAGATGTGGTGGTATCAAAAGCTAGTATGTGTGTGTGATCTTAATTATAACACACAAATCTGGATTTCCAGTATGTGCATACACATCCATTCATAATTCTCTCTCTGTTTCCATCCACCCATGTGTCTATCCATCATACTCTCTCTGTTTCCATTCATGACACGGATGGTATGTCTGTCTGAGCTGTGTGTGCATGTGGGTGTGTTTCTGTCTCACTCTCATTACCTCAGTCTGTTGCTCATGAGATACATGGCCTGTCATCAGACGAATACAGGGTCAAAAGTCATGACCTCTGCTGACTCTGAGGCTTGGATGAGACAGTGTCCTTTAAGAGACCACTAATCTGTGTCAGCTTTTCACACAGCAGTGTCAGAGTGTCCATGCGAGACAAGCAGCCTTAGAGTGCATTTTCAAGTTTGTGTATGGATGCGCACGCATGTGTGTGTGTAACCACTCTTGTGTATTTTCCCTCTTAGCAGAGTGTGACAGTGATGTATGGAGCTGACCAGACCAAACTGAGTTTCACCTTTACTGGCACAGAGAATGGATTACTATAAGTGTGCGTGATCAGATGTGAGGAGCTGTCATTACCTCTGCCTGACTTAAAATCTCATTTTCTGAGAATCTAAGCTGTGCTCCACTCAGCCTAGACCCGTCACAGGCGCGCAGATGCATGTCATTTAATGCACTTCATTTGTTTCCAAACATGCCCCGATGAAAACACGCAAACCACAATTTCGAAGTCTAAATCATCCATTTCATCTGTCAGAGAGTAAAAGCATTAGGCTGTAGCGCGCTTTATATGAACTGACAAGAGCAAACAAGTGAACATCCATTCCATCAAAACCACACAAGCACTGAAGAAGCAAAGATCTTGTTCTGCAACAACTACATGAGAAATTATATCTGAAAAGTCAACAGATTTTCTCAGAATTTTTGCAGGGTTTTCAGTAAAATATCTGAACATTCTTCAGACTAGTTTACAGAGAATATCTTAAGTATTATGTTCTCAAAATAAATTTAATTGGCTTTTTATCTTAGTTTAAGCATACATAAAAACTAAATTATGCTTAAAAGCAGAATGAAAATTGCCAATCGAGTGGTAAAAATAATGTTTTTTATAAAGCAAACTTTAATATTGCTTTAGAAAAGAAAATAGGCTCAAATACAGTGGAATCCTGTTATATCAACGGCCTCGGAGGTTGCAAAAAGGCATCGAGATAACCAAAAGCCAATATGGCGATTTGTTTGATGAAGCGATCGGAATGCTATAAAAATGTACATACACTGTATATGTTTGCTAACAACAAAAGGCATATGTGCACCAACTAACAGCAGAGATTGTAACGGCTACTTTAGGTTTATGTTGGGAATATACCTTTAAGACTGCGTATATAGTTCTGTGTGCTCTGTTCTGGTGTGAGCGCTCGCGGGAAGGAGAGTGTGTTTGAGTGAGGAGAGAGATGGCCGCTCTACCGCTGACTGTTATATAGCATAATCTACTGTTTCTATTTTCCTTCTTTTATTTTTAATGTTTGTCGGAGTGTTTTCTTTTTCCTGGTTTGTACTTGCGCTCTTTACATGTTTGAGAAGAGTGTGCTGGTAAGAAACCCATCTATAAAGCTTGTGGGACCAGTTTAATCGCCTCGAGTTTTCTTTCATTTCCATTTGACAAGCTCTGACAGCCAGTGCAAGATTTACCAGTATACGATAAAAAACACCTTCGATTCTCGATACAAACCTTTAATTATATTCTCCAACATTGCAAACACAATTTCACTCACAGCGTAAACACAGTCACATTCGCTCAAAGCACAGCCACTTCGCTCGGACGCAGTTCTGAGAAGTATTGCACACGTGGTTACTGTGGTTTCGTTAAGTGAGTGAAGAGTCATTGGAGAGTGACTATACAGACCGTGATGCACGTGCAACATGAACTCAGCGCATGCGCAGTGAACTCGGTACTATCATTAGTCACGGGGACCGAGATAACTAATGTAAAGTGGCGACTTTGTCCCTATTTTGTGCTCGAGATATCAGGGTTTGGCGACATAAAATAATCGACATTACCCAAAAGAAAATGCTAAGAAAAATTTGGAGTTTGGCAGTTCCACTTCAAAAACGTTGACATAACCGGGTTGGCGAGTTAACCGAGGTCGAGATAAGTGGATTCCACTGTATTTGAAAATAAAGTACACATTACTGTCACTATATTAAAATCATGGTAGATTATCCATAAAGGATGAAACCCAAACTAACAGTACAGTAAACATTCAGTAAAAGAGAAAGCAGAATAATAACATTTGTGTCCCAAAGTGTAAAGTGTGTGCGCACGTGTGTGTTTGTACCATATGTGTTGTGACTCACAGGACCTAATGTTAAACCTGACAGCCCTCAGTAGGCGGTTGCCACGACAACGCCACAGCTCTCAACTCACTGGCCTCTCCCAGCATCTCCTAAATAACGGTAAGCGCTAACAGTTTCACACTTGAAAAAGTCTACATGATGACTTGAGTCCTCCGACACGGTCACCAAATCACCTCTATTCTGTATTTCTTTCTGAGATTAAGACGGACAGGGAGAGAAAGAGACATATTAGTATTCTTAAGTTCTCCATCGAGTGCCTGGCAGCATATCGCTTCATAGAGAGGTCTGACATCAACTCTTCCCTTCTCTGATTCTCTCAGCTCATCTAGGTCAAAGGCTATACACAAGCTCTTTCCATCCATTCGCCCATCCAAGTTTATGTCTGTCTGTCCATCTATCCATCCATGTTTCTATATGTCTCTATATCCATCGTTCTATCTATCATTATATAATTCTCTCTGTGTATCCATCCATTCATAGATTTACAATTTATATAAAATTAACATTGTTTGCCGGTAACACGTTGTTGTTACTGCATCTAATATTTGTTTACTATGAATATTAATGAATGTAAATAAATGTTTTCTATTAATAGAAAATGAATGGGAAGAAAATTGCTAACAAATCTCTTCAGTTTACTGTTACATCCAATTTAACAATTTAATTACCATGACAACGCAACACCCAAAACATCATTAAAACTCTTTAAATAGCTTTACAGCTCAAATAATACACAATGTTGAACAGAGGAATTAATATGTTCCTTTATAAAAAATTATAAACTTTAGATTTTAAGTTATTTTAAATCCTCCAAAATGTCCATTGTAACCAGTCAAATTAATCTAAATTTATATGATATATGGAAGAAAAAAAAAATAGTCTAAATGATTTTGAGGTAATCAACATTATGTAACCTGGAATATTCATTTTAGCAACCTGCACTATCGAATAATATCCATTTAAATCCTCTCCATGAAACTGTTAAATTAAGCATCTAAATAAACAATTACATACAAAGAAATCTTATGACTAACAATTTTCACTGGTTCAAGGTATCATCTGTTCTCTGAGTAAAAGCACTGTATAATCGCTTTCTGATTTCCTCAACAAACAAACCTTGATTTTGCTTTGATAAATGCGCTATTCTATTAAACCTTGAAAAAACAGCAACACTCTCGTCCTCTGGAGCTTTTAGCCTCATGGTGCAGCTAATAGACTGGATAGAGGCGCATGCTGTTTAACAAAACACAACTCTTTGGCTCACTTAATGCTTGACAAATGAGGGTTAAAATACGCAAACAAAGACGCATACAGCCATGGCCAAAAATTGAGAATGACAAATATTATTTTTCATAAAGCATGCTGCCTCAATCTTTATGATGTCAATTTTTGATGTCAAAAAATACATTTCCACTACACTTCAGCCCTGCCACGAGCCCCCCCAAAAAACATAGCTGACATCATGTCCCTGATTCTCACATTAACACAGGTGAGAGAGAGAAGCTTTAAAAAAAAGAGGATGTTGCTTGAAATCATTGTTCTTCCTCTGTTAACAAAGGTCACCTGCAAGGAAACATCAAGAACTCCATGAAGAGAGGCTCAATTTGGCGGCTTCAAGGCGCCCAAAAAAGTCCTACAAACGGCAGGACAGTCTCCTAAAGGTGATTCATCTGTGGGATCAGGGCACCACCAGAGCAGAACGTGCTCAGCAATGGCAGCAGGCAGGTGTGAGGCGAAGACTTTTGCAGGATGGCTTGGTGTCAAGAAGGGCAGCAAAAAAAGCCCCTTCTCTCCAGGAAAAAAAATCTGGGACAGACTCATAATCTGATTGGACTGCTTAGGACTGGGTTAAAATTATTTTCTCTGAAGAATCCCCTTTGCGATTGTTTAGGACATCCAGAAAAAAAAAAGGTGAGCGCTACCATCAGTCCTATGTCGTGACGACAATAAACATCCTGAGACCAAGTGAGTGGACTCACTCACAATTTGCCTAAGAGCACAGCCATGAACAAGTGAAGTGTACAAAAACATCTAAAAGAGCAACTTTTCCCAACCATCCAAGAACAGTTTGGTGACGAGCAATGCATTTTCCAGAAGTTGATTGACCGCATGCTAGTGCGAATTGCAGAGGTCTTGAAAATGAAAGGTCAACACAGCAAATATTGACTCTTTGCATAAACTTAATGTAATTGTCAATAAAAGCCTTTGACACTTATGCAATGCTTGTAATTATACTTCAGTAGACCATAGTAACATCTGACAAAAATATCTAAAAACACTGAAGCAGCAGACTTTGTGAAAATTAATATTTGTGTCATTCTCAATACGTTTGACCCAAAAATCACAGATAAAAAAAATATGAAGAGCTTCAGCTTACCAGGGAATGTTCTCAAAGCATTGGCTAACGTTCTGGCAAGGTTCGTCCAAAGTTATGGATGAACATTCTTCCAGTAACTTTAATAGAAAGTCATTCAACGTTTTCTGGTCCTTAAAAATGATCTTGAAACATTCACGTCAAGATAGTTTGTAGTATAATCGATACTATGAAAGCTTGACACAGAATGACTGATAAAGATACTTTTAATGAAATGAAAATACTACACACAAATCATTAATGAAGCAGAACATAGAACTGAGGAAACAGAGGGCTAAATACAATGAGAAAAAGCAATCAATGAAACAGGTAACAGGTGTGCAACTAATCAGAACCATGACAACAAATGATGAAAATAACACAAATAGATAAATATAGTGGTAAATGAGGCAAATAGTGAAAGGGAAAACAGAATATAATCATGATAGTACGCACAAAAACATTACGTACACATTGCCCATGCCAAATGTTTATTTAAAGTTTTTAGTTTGTATTTAAAAAGCATTGAAAAGTGATGTTCCCATAATGTTTGCAAAATTTTAAATGGAATCTTCCCTTAATGTTCATATAACCAAGAAAATGTGTTTTAAACTATTTAAAAACTACGCATTCAGAAATAACTAGAGACTTGCTAGCAAAACGTTTTTGCGAAAAGCTATTATTAACGGAGTTAATGGTTACTGCATGTGCTACAATGCGTTGAGCAATCATGCTAACCTAGGGTGACCAGATGGGATGATCCTGGGTTTATGAGCCATGTCGCGCATCCCAACTGAGTTACTGTCAGGATGTCATTTGTCATGATAATTAGACTTAACTAGCATGATTTCTGTAAATTTCTTCAATACACATTTAACAATTCAATGTGTAGACTTAAAGGGATAGTTAATGTAAAAATAAAAATTCTACCATCATTTAATCCCCCTCATGTCATTACAAACCCATATGACTTCAATTTTCGCCTGAATACAAAAGGAGATATTATAAACAAACAGACGGATTTGAAATCAGGTTGCTTGCATATAAGTGCTACTTAATGAGAAAAAGCACCAACAATCTACATCTTTATCTAGGTCATCTGGTCACCCTGTGCTCAACCGACAATTTGAATTTGTATAATTTTCTTGATACCATTAAATAATGTGACAAAATGGGCAAAACAAAACTAAGAAACATGTAGCAAGTGCCAATCTCCTCCCAAGACTTAGCTCACGGATACGATCAATCCTTCCCATTTCTCCAGTCCCCTCAATGACAGCCCACCTGACCAACAACGATCTCTAGTAATTATAAGATACTTAGAGTGGCATTGTGAATTTTACAAGAAGCATTTTGAAGTCTGAGGTGGCAAAAACTCTTTCGCTGTAGTGAGATTCGTCTCGGCTATTAGCTTTGTCTTCCCTAAAAGCTGGTCTCTCTTTAAGCGCCGCAGCTCATTAACTGCAAGGGAGGGTCGATTAATCCATAACAGTTAACGAAAGATGCTCACGCACAGCCTTCCTTTCCATTTTCTTTAACGTCTGTGTCTCTAACACTTAAAATTCCTGTCATCTATCTCTCTACTGATCTAAAACACACACGCACATAGAGGCCTAGCACACTTGCGCATAATTATAAGAATTATACTTTTTAATCAAGAATGGCTTGCAGTTTGTTTTTTCAAAGAAGTTTGAAAGACATACATACATACCTTGAGATACGAGCATAATCCCTTTCAGGCCCAAGCTCGTAACTCAAATAGCTTGTATCTCAAATCAACTTTTCCCATAAGAAATAACAGGAAAAAATGTATTCCGTTCCAGCCCTCTAAAACAGTGGTCCCCAAAAAAGGTTGGGGACCACTGCTCTAAAAAACCTGATTAGTGCTAATAACAATGGAAAAAAACATGTTTTTAATTGCTATAGAGACATACACACACAATTTTTTTTTTTATAGTATATAAGGATTCCTGTGATATAAAATAAAAGGTGGTTTTAATTATGAATTCTTGCCTTCGAGACAGACGATACAGTAGCTAATGGCGACATATGCGGAAGAGGAGGAGGAGAAGGGAGGGATAAGGTAGATAATGCAAACACAATGCGGAAGTGTAGTGTTTCTTCCCGTGTAGTATACTGAATAGCCTCAGAACCTAATTTCTTTATTTTTAAACACATATAACTCGTGCTGCTCCCAGCTTAATACTCCTGAATCACTCGTCACCCCCAGTAACCTCCCGCTGTAAAATCAAGGTGTCCCTCTAGTGGAGATCATATGCAATTACCCTATAAATGAGGCGCTTGAGCTGCTCCGAGTGCTCGACTATTTAGCGTCGGTGTCTGTAAGCGTGCTCGTATCTCAAATATTTACTCGTATATCAAAACAAAACTTTGCTCAAAGGCTTGCTCGTATCTCGGAATAATCGTATGTTGGGATGCTCGTATCTCAAGGTATTGCTGTACATAGCAAAGCACATACATTTACTAAGTAAAATGTCTTTATCAGTGGCCATCATGGCAGAGGGACAATGTGATGGATGCACTTTCCTGCAAGAACACGTGTGAATTATGTTATATAAAATAAAACAGCCACTTTGATACCCCATCTTCAGTGTCAAGTGAAGGGTGGAAAGGACGGAAAATTACCTCACTCTCAGTTACAATCTAATTCATGAACAATGATTCAAAAGCGGGGCTAGGGGGAGAAGGAGATCTAAAATATTTCCTATCTAAGCTAAATATCAGCACTGACAGCCCTTCGCTTTACGTGGTAACTTCTGTTTGAGATGCACATGGAGTTTGCGTGTCTGTGTGTGTTGGAGTCGTCACAGTCGTCGAGGTGCGAGTCTGAACATAAGCTAAAGCGAGCGCGAGCTCTCTTCCGCTCACGTCTGTTCCGGCCTAACTAAATAAGCTCATTCTCCCACCTCATTACCTGCGCCGCCTGTGAGCACTTCAATTGTGTATGAAGCAGACGTGATGAAAGCAGGAGTCTAGAAGCGACACGCTTCGCTTGCACAGCTTTATTCCGTCTGCCGTTCACCCCCGAGAGAAGAGCCACAGCGAGCTTTTACATTCGTGTTTGGCGCTGGATTAGTTTATTTGTTTTGACTCTTCTGTCACGCCATTGTTGTTTCATCCGAGTACGTGTTGTTTTTTACTGCAGACCAGTATGTGTCGAGATGTTTGGGTGATTTGCAGATGTCAGCAACTTGCCATTCTGTTGCGGACATAAAACAAAACAAGATGTTCTGTTTCGCACAAACCAATTGGTTATTTAGAACAAAAATGCATTCATGCATTACCAATTTATTAATTTTTTACTCTAAGGTGTTCAATATTTCCCAGGTATGTGTTGTCTAGAATAAGTTATACATTTATAGGAACATACATAGTTTATTTCGAGATCTGTTTACTAACGCCATAAAAACAAGGCTATGTGCGCGTGTATGTATTTATTTTTTTATTTCACTTGCTTTACTTAATTATTTAACAACGAAAAGCAAGCAAACAAACAAATATAAAATAGGAACTGTTATGTATGAAGCTTATAAGAGTGTTATGTTTGAGTCTGATATTCCAAAGCGTTCATATTTTAAGAAAACGCTATACATGTGGCTGAGTTGTTTTTCTGGTTCTGTTTAAACTTGAATTTACTTTTTTATTATTAATTTACTGACTGGTAACTTTAATGAATTGACTTGCTTTATTATAAGCTTTATTTATGTATTCATTTGTGTATTAAACAAACAAAACATATGTAAATAAATAAACACATGGATATAATTATAGGAACTGCCATGCATATAGTTGAGGGTTTTGATGTTAATAGAAGAATTAAAAAAGAAAATCCTCCATTACAATTTTTGCAACATACTCAACATTGATATTCATTAACTTCAGCTAGTTTTTAAGTGTATCTGAAAATAAACAAATAAATTATTAAATTATAAATTATTAAATTATAAATTACAAATAAATCCCTTGCAGTAGCAGGGATTTACAGATACGTTCTCTAGTACGTTCACAGCAACATATCTTCGTTAATATTCATTAGTGCTAGTTATTTTTCAAGTGTGTCTAGAATAAACAAATCAAATAAACAGATGCATATATTTACCAAAACAACTACATGTGTTTATTTAAATTAATGTCAGCTTGCCGTTCTGACAAGTAAATAAATGTTAAAATGTCAAGTAATGTTAATTATTTACTCTAGTATACAGTAGTTCCTGCCATTCACAACATGCAGATTATTTATATAAAGAACTACATACAGAATGTAGTTAAGTTTTAATTTCAGGTTTCTTTAAACTCACACCGATTAACGATGCAAAACCTAGCCATTTCAGATCAGATCAGATTTTTAAATTAATGGTAATTTATTGTTAGCTTTAATGAAGCATCTAATTAACAGAGCAGCTCGGTATGCAGGATTTTCTCTCTTTGATATTTGAAAGGATGCCGAGCTTTGAAGGTGAACACACACACACACACACACCTGAGGCTGTGCTGACTTTGGTGACTTTGTCAAAGACTCGCAGCCTCTGGCCAAGTGAGGAAGAGGATTAAGCCACATACGAGTCTCTCAAGCGATCCAACAAACAAATGAACAAACAATTGAAAAGGGAATGAAAATGTTAATGATAAGAAACAGATGGGCAGGGTCAGATTCATGGCCTTTCCCGCTTCCTCTTAGTTCGGTGTGCGTTCGTTGCGCCAGCAGCGTCCAGTATGTTCCATATGCCACATGGCCTTTGATGGTACAACCTGCGGTTTGGAGCTGATAATGCTGCATTGTGTATATATATATATATATATATATACACATACATACATACATACATACATACATACATACATACATACATACATACATACATACATATATATACATACATATATATACACACATAAATACATATATATACATAAATACATATATATACATAAATACATATACATATATATACACACACACACACACACAGTGGAGTTCACTTATCTCGACTCAAGGTTAACTGTTAACTCACGGTTTTTGAAGTGGAACTACCTAAAAGAAAATGCTAAGACAAATAGGGAGTTTGGCAATGTCGATTCCTTAATGTCGCCGAACACTAGTATCTCGAGCACAAAAGAGGGACAAATTTGCCACTTCAAACGGTTATCTCATGTCTCATGAGCGTACAGAGTTCACTGCGCATGCGCTGAGTTTGCGTTGCACGTGGATTGCAGTCCATATGGTCGCTCTGTCAGTGACGCTTCTCTCTCAGCGCTGCGCAGCACTCTCTGAAGTGAAAGCACATATCGTTCTTATGCGCTGAGCAGAGCGCGTGTCAGAACAAAAGCAGGTGTGTGTGTGTGTGTGTTTATCTAAGCCTCATACTTTGTTCTGACGCGCGCTCTGCTCAGCGCCGCTGCGGATTCAAGAACCCGGTTATTAAAAGACGGGACGAAGCCGAATTTGTTGAGAAAGCACATTAGACAGGCAGAACGCAAGAAAGTATGCAATATAGTACAGCGTGATGACCTCACGAATATGCTATGATTGTTTACGCTGTGAGCGAAATTGTGTTTGCAATGTTGGAGAATATGATTAAAGGTTTGTATCGAGAATGGAAGGTGTTTTTTATTGTATACTGGTAAATCTCTGCTGTTAGTTGGTGCACATATGCCTTTTGTTGTTAGCAAACATTTACAGTGTATGTACATTTTTATAGCATGCCGATCGCTACATCTAATAAATTGCCATATTGGCTGTTGGTTATCTCGATTTTTTTTTTGCAACCCTGAGGCCGTCGACATAACCGTATTCCACTGCGTGTGTGTGTATATATATATATATATATATATACACACACACACATGCATATGTGTGCGTGTGTGTGTGCGTGTGTGTGTGTACCGTATATGATTCATGACGACTGTATCTTCTATTCTGTATCTCTTCATAAAACAAATGAAACATGGCACTTTGCTACACTTACACATCATGTTTGCAGTCATGCCCAAAATAATTTGCACTGGACTACCCTTCAAAAACCATTAACTTCAAACACAAACCCTGTTAAGATGAGACTGGCGTGATCAGCGATCTTTCAGCCACTCCTTCCTCTTTCAGGACGATATAGAGAGCCAAGTGCCTCTAACAACCAGCAACAACCTAATGCCACAGTCTTTTAATTTAAAGTTCATTTTATAACCACCTATTTAGCAATTTAAAGTATCTAGAAACACCTATGATGATCTGAAGAACCTATAAAATCTCCAAAAGATCATTTAGTAAGGCTAAATGATAAACATGTGCTAAAAAGACTCATAGTTTTAAGAGTGCCCCTCACACACACTTTCTTTTGTAACATCACAGTAGATTAATGTAAGTTCCCTCTCAGAAGGGCATTTCTTCCTGAAAGGCATGTGCGACCCCCGTCGCCTTGATCCAGTGTAGGTCGACTGGGGTCCTGAGATGAGTTGCTTTTGTGTAGACTAAGATGTGCCTGTCTAAACGCGGGAGTCTAAGCAGCTTTCAGGAACATTAAGGCAGAGGGGCGTCTGAGGGCCCTTTCCCCGGGGGCCCGGGTGCCACAAACAAGGTCAACAGGGTGAAATGAGGATTGCCAATCCAGATGAACATGGTCTGACGGTACACAAAAATAACATACCATTAATACCGCCACTCTACCAGAAAGAGAGCTAAGACCCCTATTGTCATGTGCCGTTAGCAACCGTTTGGGCAAAGACGAGAGCTGAGAGGAGAAAGGAAGAAAAAAAAGTGATTAATCTTCTTTGAATGCCCGATGAGGGAGGAGAGATGGCGGATTGCGAGTCTTTTATTGCCTTTTCAGATTTGTAAAACATCCACAGCATAAGAAAAATGCAGAATGACAAATAAACGCATTTGTTTGTTTTTTTTAAATCCTTATCCTAGCCCACAACATTCCCGGGTCCAGCCCGCAGAGAGATTATTAAACGATTTTATGGCAGTGAATAGAAACAGAAGGTGTTTTTTGAGTCGACAGCCCGGAGCAGAGGTCTGTGTGTACATAAAGCTTTGAGACGTACAGGGTTCAGCGCTGAGACGCACCCAGAGGAGAGCAGTCAACTGTGAGACCTGCTGTTCACACGATGCTGCATATCCGCAAACCGGCTTTTCACCTTCAACAGAAACGTATAACGCGCCGAGACCAAACGCATATTCAATCTGCAATGACTTATCACCTCCTCAGCCCGCTGCATTCATAAACTGAGATAAGCCCTCGGATAACTGGAATTTAAGCAGAGCAGTCGGAGGAAATAGATCTCAGAAATGTCATATTGCCACAGAGAAAAAATAAAATAGCCTTTTCTTTTCTTTGTACTGATCAACAAAGCCAGGTCTACCTTGAAATTTACTCTGGCAAAGAACTGCTAAAGACCATCTTTGTTTTTTAAATCTAGAATAATGTAACCACAATAACAAAGTAACAATGGTCAAAACATTTCTTATAATATTTATACATCTTTGTTAATATTAGGTGATAGAAATACAACTGTTCATTATTAATTCATGTTAGTTATCCCTAAAATTATAATTATTATACTTACCCAGGTTAGCCCTAAAATTATACTTTTTCTTTTTTTAAGCTTATATCATTTCATTTTTATATGTTTTCTATTTTTAATGGCAATGTTTTGGAGATTTTTTTATTTTATTTACTTTTAAATATTTGGAATTTATCAATTAACAATGCACTTTTAAACTTTCAGCATTCTTAGTTTTCATTTTGTGCATTTCTAGGTTTTTGTTTCAGGCATTCCATTCATTTATTTATTAGTTTGCGGTCAAAATGACGCAAGGGAATTGTGTGTATTAGTAAATGTTGAAATTAACATTACGATTAATAAATGGTTTAGAAGCACTTTTCATAAATAATATTTTTCCATAACAGTATTTTTACCTAGCTAGTGTAGTAAACTAATGTTAAAGTTGTCATTAGAATCTAAAATGAACAAGTATTGACTATTTCAGACAAGCGTAATACAGTTTTCTATTTGTGAATATCTAGTTGACTTATGACTCAAACAAAACTCCAAATAACTTTCTGAAATTTGATACCACTAACCTTTCAACTATAGAAAATCCAGTTTCTAGTTTTTCCTCAGAACTGCTCACTGCAGGGATCTAATGTAATGCAGGATTGACACAGCACTGCACATCCGGGACTCTTATTTTGCCTTTTTTATGTCACATGTTCCTTATGTTCTTTTGTTCTAGATCCTTCTATCACCTATCTGTTACCATGGACGCTAATCATCAAAGGTGTTTGTCTTGTGTATCATCACTGCTAGTACATTTAGGCCCCGTCCACACGGAGACGCGGATCACTGCATCCGCATACATTTCTTATCGGATTGGCGTTCCGTCCATACGCATCCGGCGATTTGGGAGACTGAATCCGCTCTCTTTTGATACCGGGTCCTAAAGTGGATAGATCTGAATCCGACACCCTTGCGGACTCGTGTGGATGGCCAATCCATATATTTTTTTGTTTACTGATGATGTCATCACATCACGTGTCGGCTGCGTCACAGTAACAGCAACAGTGTTGCCAGATTGGACTGAAGATTCCAGCGCAGCTACAGCTTAAAACCCTCCCATTTAAAAAAATACCAGCCCAAAGTGCATACTCTTATAAATAATGAAAAATGTTGAGCGATTTTATGCATCAAAAACCATCCCAAATTTTATCAACCAGCCCAATGCATTTTTTCCCGGTCGGACATGACAAAAAGGTAAATAGCAATCTGGCAACACTGAACAGCAACAACAATGCGCATGCTCAAAGTCTTCTTCTCTGTGTATAGTGTATTATCTGTGGCAGAATTACAGCGCCCCATACTGGTCTGGCATATAAACTGCACCGGATTCAGTCGGTTTCAGTGGTATCGTGTGGACGCTGATATTTTTTTTTGAACGAGAAAAAAAAAGATTGGATAAGGAACGCGCCGGCATCGCGTGGACGTGGCCTTAGTTCTCCCTCTTCACTATTCAGTTGTCGGTGGTTGTTAGTGTTTGATCAATGTTTGTGTTTCGCACTGCGGTTACGATCACCTTCGCCTTCATTAAAAGTTCCGTTGGATCATCATCTTCGTCTTCATCCTTGCTATCCGTGACAACGCTAATAGAGATGTTTAGCCAAACAAAGTATATGCAATTTTTAATTGTCATGAATTTTAATAAATTATGATTGGTAAGTACCTGTCCTTTAAGAAAAAATTAAAAAAAAAATTTTTTAAATATTTTACATGTACTTGTGTTTTCATCGTGCTTTCAAGTAAAACGTATTGTCAAATAAATAAATTCATTGTCAAAAATAAAAGAAATAAAAAACATAACACAAACAATGAAATAAATAATTTTAAAGTCACCCAGACTTGTGAAGAACTCAAAGGTAAATCACCCATGGTGTATTAGACATTACAATGTGGTAAAGGATTCAAATGTAATTTGTACATATTACTTTCTTTCTTAAGTTTCTTAATGTTTTCAGGACATTTGGCAAATTCTCTGGCGCCTTGAGGACCCTCAGAAGACTCGGTTTATATGCCAACAGACAATTACCGTCCTGGAGAATCTCTGGATCCTTTCTGCTGCTGCCACAGACTCATCACAGAACCCAAACCAAAATGCCATCTGAAATTACATCTCCACCGCCTTTCTGTCGGCCTTCGGCAAATGAAAGGATGGTAAGAAAGACAAACCGGAGAGGAGAAGGAGGAGAAATGTTATGGTTACTGCCCTGTGAGAGTACCGTGAATCTCATTTGAACACCTGAGGGAACGTTGTCAGGTTTCTGCAACCAAAAATATCTAAATGTTCATGTTTGGTGTTGTGAAACACAGAGTAATTTGAGATTATTTTCTCAAAATCAGTAAGGAAACGTACAGAGACCTGGACTTGGATGTAATGTTCTTCCCCCGGTCTCATCAGGACATCTTAGTTCTGCATTTCCTGATCAGACAAGACCACCATGCACCAAATTGAACGGCACAACCTCACAAACATCAGATTTCTGACAGGGACATTTCTACCTAAAATCTGTTCCAGCTAAACCCAAACCCCAATAAGTTTCAACTTTTACATGGGTAGCTATGTAAACTTTAAGCTTTGTGGAGAAAATAAAGTAATTTCAATAGAAATCCACATGAACCGCAACAGAACAGAATGGGCTGTATGAAGGTAAGATCTTATGGATTTATTAATGAACCACTCATTTATCTTCCTGGTCTACTGACATGTTATGGCATCTGCTTCAAACATTACAATATAATTGATAACTTCCGTTAACTCTACAATAAGTAAACCCTCTTCTCCAGCCCATTACTCTTTGACGCTGATGTCGCAGAAAAATACAGAACAACTTCAAAATTGAAAGTTCAAAAACTCTAAAGCTGGCTGTGCGCTTGTTTCTCTTGCGCATAAAGTGTATACATGCAGCTTTTCAGAGCAAATTTGCTCATTTGCTGTCTGCTGTGGCAACACATGCGTCTCCAGAACGAAAAAGATCAAGAGAGAGATACAGGCATGATGAAAGAGAAAGGAAAAACTTAGAAGCTTGTGCTAATTCAGCATTCATGAATACTAACTGCCATGCAAACAAAAACCCAGTTAGGAATTGTCAGTACACTAGTCATTTTTCTTTCTCCTGATTTTTAGTCACGACCATCCCCTTGTCTCTTTCATTTCCCTACAGCTATTTGATATTTCGCACAGGCATTTGAAGTAGGCAGCCGTGGCAGGGGATCCTCGCAGTCTCTCTCAAGGCCGCTCTGTGATCAATAATTTGTCACTGAAATGCTGTCGGCTGTATGGACGTCGCTAGTCCAGGGCCAAAAAGGGCCCCTGATGTGCGACTGCAGAGAGAGTACCAGCAACTACCCAATAGTGGTTACAGATCTGAGGACCCCTGGTGCGACAATATTGAGTTTTGTTCTTGCCCACCTGTTCTAGCGACTATCACTTTAAATGTGCGTTTTGCTTCTTTAACTTTCTTTGAACATAAGATGACTGTAGTTAAATAATGAATTAGTGCAGCTCTTGAATGTTCTAGGTCCGTTAGAGACACAGTGATTCATTATCTAAGTCTATTAGCATTTTTGCACCCAAGATTAAATCAGAGACACAATCACAATATTGCTGTCTTAGCATTCTCAAATGCACAAGTGTTCAGAAAACCTAACGGCGAAATAGCATCACAGTATTTACGGATTACCAACAAAATAACACTGAATATTTCATAAAGATTAGTCAACATTCATAAATGCGTCAGCTTTTGGAGTTTGGATCCCCAGCATGGGATTCTAGCATGTTGAAAATGAGCCAGCTAGACTTTCTTGGTCAACAAGTTTCAGACTGAGAATATAAGTCGTTATAAATCGCCGAAAATCAAAAATAACTTTTGTACTTCCTCACCTTTAAATCAAGGGCACAATTACAAGAAAAAAAGGGCCAGACTAACAGCTGGCAGGAGCGTAAACACTCTTTTGGTGTACAAAAATAAATAAAATACTGTCAGGATTTACTAAAGACACAATGAAAATGTAGCACTAAAAAGGCGTGGACATATGCATATTGCATATGCATTTGTATTTAAATGATGTACAGTAATAATTTGAGATACGAGCATAATCCGTTCCAGGACTGAGCTCGTAACTTGAATTGCCCGTATCTCAAATCCCTTTTTCCCCATAAGAGATAACTCCCTGATTAGTGCTAATAACAATAGAAAAAAACATGTTTTTAATTGCTATAGAGACCTACACACAAACAAAATTACAGTATATAAGAATTCAAGATATAAAATAAAATGTGGTTTTAATTATGAGTTCTTACCTTCGAGACTGATGACACAATAGGAGCTAATGGCGGCATATGTGGAGGAGTTTACGTAGATAATGCAAACACAATACGAAAGTGTAGCGTTTCTTCCTTTGTAGTGTAGTGGATAGATACACGGACAATAATGAATGAACCTCATATTTACCTCAGAGCTTTTATGTTTTCTTCAGAACCTTCATTTTTTTTTATTAAACACGCATAATTCGTGCTGCTCCCAGCTTAATACTCGTGAAGCACTCGTCTTCCCCAGTAACCTCCCGCTGTAAAACCAAGGTGTCCCTCTAGTGGAGATCATATGCAATTACCCCATAAAAGTATATAACATACGCCACAGGAAGACTCGCGGGAGATGCGTAAGGAAGTGAAGTGAAGGAGTGAGGTGTGTGGGTGGCTCCAAGTGCTCGACCACCTAGCATCGGCGTCTGTAAGCGTGCTCGCATCTCAAATTTTTACTCGTATTTCAAAGCAAAAAAATTGCTCGATGGCTTGCTCGTATCTCTGAATACTTGTATGTTGTGGCGCTTGTGTCTCAAGGTATTGCTGTATTTGTATTATGTGAAGTGATTTACTAAGGTTTGCGCTAGTCAATTTACTGGTTATTTTACTTCATTTGTGTTGCTTTTGGTGGATTGCTTTGGTTATATCCTAACCCATACAGTGGCTCGGAAAATCAAACCAAGAAAGGGCCTTTTTCCCCTTAATCCTCAACAATTTATACATTTTATGCTAAATGACTTTTCTGAAATGTGCTTGTAACGTCTTATTTAAAATAAATGCCATTTGTTACTATATTGAGTTATTTATGTAAAGCCTAGCGTTTTTAAGCGTGGCTTAAGTGTCCAAATATATTTGGATAGATATTTATCTATTTACTCTAAAATTACACAAAATGTCAAGAGGGAGTTTTTCTGAAGTGAAATGAATCAAACTTACAGACTCTATCAGCACTTTTGCAACTGAGATTAAATCAGACATGCTATTATAATATCGCTGTCTTAGCGTTCTCAAAATCACGAGTCATGACACAAAATCAGCCTACTGGCACGGGCCTAAGGAAACCTAATGGCTCAAAATCATCACAATATTGATGTTGCTTCTGCTTCGTTCATATTACCAACAAAAACAACACTCAATGTATTGCAAATATTTAATCTATTACGATCAGAAATGTCAAACCGAGCAGAAGTGAGACTTGGGTAGTCCTAGCATCTGCAAAAGAAACTTTCTGCATGTTTGTGTGTTACTGAGTTTAACTTACAAGTGAATTAGAGCAGAAAAGGAATGAATTTAGAAAAAAAGAAGCCCACGGTAAAGAGGGGAGCCAAGAGAGTGAGAGGAAGAGGGGATGATGTGCCTCTTCATTAAGAGCGAGACACACTTTTTTCTCCTATTCAGGCTATTCAGCACACCTCCATGCCAGAAGTCTTTCTAACCCGTCTGTCTCTTTCCTTCTGTGTCTTTTTCATTTGTCGTGTCACCATGGCCTTTTCTCAAGTCACATAATAGGGCCCAGAGCTCAGAGAGGTCAGAGAGCTCTTTAATTGGGTTTCAAGGTTACTTCACACAGCATGCGAGTGTGCGAATGGCCATCATTAGGCTGTATGTGTTTGTACACTCTAATAGCGTATTAATGTCGTCCCTAACGGCATTCAGACATAGGAGAAACTGAAAGGAACCTTATGAATGCACCACACATGAGCAGACTTCCTGCTTTTTTTCTGATTTCTTCATTCAGATGCTCAAAGAATGAAGGCCACCTCTACTCGCTTTAAGAATTCAAATAACTCTCTGCACTTTTCCCGCTCATACAAACCAACCGGCATGCTGTGAAAAGCCCCAATGCGTTGTGGGAATGTTTTCGAATGAGGCAACAGTCACAATACCCAAACGGCCTCCTCATGGCAGTGCTGCCACCCTTAATGATGCTCTTTACAGAAAAAAAAAATGTGTGTTGTTGTGCAAATGCAACGCCAAGCTGTCACTGCTGACATTTGGTTACATTATATTTCGACATTCTGTTGACTATGACTAACATCATAGTCCTACATGTCTTGTGGGGTAGGGTTAGGGTTGGGAGAATAAATTGATATCTACTTAAAATGTTACTTATAGTCAGTAGTTACTTTGTCTGTTAAAGGAGCATTACAATAAAGTGTTAATCAGAGTTAGCTGACATGTAGGTGCAACGTTACTTATAATTATATACGTATAGGCCGGTTTCACAGACAGGGCTTAGATTAAGCCAGAAGTTGGCCTTTAGCTTTTATAAACGTGCCTTGTGAAAATATTGTTACTGATGCGCATCTTGAAACTTTTAGTCAGGGACTAGTCTTAAACCTTGTCTGTGAAACCGAGGGATAGTGTTACGACTTATTCTAAGAGACATTCAGACATAGAAGAATAACTTAATTACTGATATCCAAACTACCATTATTTTAATGATAGTTTGGATATCACTTATAATTTAGTTATTCAGCTATTATTTCCTAATTAACAGTATTATTCTACTATTATATATATATATATATATATATATATATATATTATTGTATTGACTTTTCAAAAAGCATCAATATAATAGACCAACAATTAAACAAAAAAAAACATTTTAAAAATGCTATATATTCAAATTACAGATCTAATATCAAAACAAAATTTAACTAAACCGTCCCAGGTAAACAGAAATAGCAATTGCAAAAGAGAAACCACACCGTACAATACAATTTCAACTGTCATACATAATTTGAGATTAAGAGTTTGAGAAATACATTGAAATAAACTAAACCAAAGCAATGAAATTATTTGTTGTTTTAATCTAATCATTTTATGTGAAAAATTTGTGTTTATAATGTAATGTAATCATGAAGTGAGTTTTAATGTCTGCTCGAATGCTACTTACAGAAGAGACTGAAAGCACGGAAGACAATAACCTGACCAATCAGAACGAATATTCAAATAACGCAACGTCATTTGCACAAATAAAGGAAGAATAACAATATGCATCATTTTTCATATTAATAACCATCATCAGAAGAAACATTTCAAGCCAGCTTTCAAAGCCTGCTTTTGGTTAACATATCAGGTGGAGAAATTAAGCCAAAACATGAAGTCAAAATAATGTAAGGATCTCAAAGCGAATGAAACACTGAGCAATCTTATAAATTTGCCATAATGAAAAAGAGGAGAAAATAATGGCACTCTGATTTGTTCCATTCGTTTACTATAATAAGTGTGAATGATTATACTTTTCTAATAATTATAAAAAATATTTTTAGATATCACTGAATTATCTGAGCACAGTATCTTCATTTGCATAATGCTCAGCAGAAGCAATATTAAAGGGTTAGTTCACCCATAAATTAAATAATCCCCATGTCATTCCAAACTTGTATTATTATTTCTGTCATGATGGATCTATCCATTTCCACATGTCTCTCTCCAGTAACTCTCTGTCCACCACTTACTTGAATGCTAATAAAGTTTATATTTGTGACTATTTGTAATAATAATGGCTACGTGCCGTGAGCTCAGCGATGTTGAACTGGAAACTTGTGGAAAAGACTGAATCCACCCTTTCACATCAATCCATGAAGAGTGACGGAGTGATTGATGAAGAAGAAAGAATGATAGACTCGCCCCCTCCATCCCATTCAATGTCACAGGTGGCGAACGAGTCAACTAGGCTTGTCTGAAAGCTGCCTGCACACAATACACTACGAGGAGGCCATCCAGTGTGTGTGTGTGGGTGTGTGTGTGTATTAAATGTTGAGCATGCATGTGGTTTGCATAGAAATGCACCATCACATAAAGACTTCAAGCATGGCAATACATTTTCGGGATGGTTAACCAATTACAAAAGAATAAAAACATACTGTGACATTCAGTCCACCAAGAGCAAAGTGAAATAAATCATACACATGCACGCACTGCTACAACAGCATAAGAATGGGCCCATTAAACAAAAAAAAAAAAAAAAAGACTAAATGACTTACTAAATGAAAATATGCAGGGTAGAAAATTTATAAAACTGATGGTTTTGCCTCTTACATATTTTTGCTTCTTAAGTAAATTAAACGTGTGTTAACTGTTAAGAGATTTTTGGAAAACGACCAACCTCCAAAACTGACTTGTTTAAATACTGTCGGATTTGTGATGTTACACTGGCAAACACATTTGCATATTCCTGCCTCCATAGTCATCATACAAGTGATAAATAAATTTGTATTTTTTGGGTGTGTGTGTGTGTGTGCGCGTGTGTGTGTGTCAAAGAACTTTATTAATATTATAAACCCCTTTAAAATTGCTCTTTTGTGGCCTATTGCTTTAAGTTGTTATACTTATGTTCTGCCATAACTTACTAATTTGAGCAAGATATGATTCCCTGAGAAGGGAACGAGACGCTGCGTCGTATCACAACACTTTGGGGAATGCTTTCAGCATGACTCCGTCTGAAGCCATTGTGCAACTAGTCCAATCCTGATTGGTGCCGTGTCACCTCGTGACGTGCTTGTACAAAGGGAAGCTGAGAACACATTAATATCAGCTTTTGCTCTTCAGCAAGTGCTCTGTCAAACCATTGTCCTATTTGCTGTTGCTTGTCCCATAGGAACTTGAAATGTTAGCATAAACACAGCTGACAGCGTGTCTTCCTGAACACATTAAAATGTAAAGAGGTGAGACGTGTGAAAGTATGTGATAATATTTGGCTGTGTTCAATAAGAATATCTTGACCCATACAGCCATGCACATTTGTGTGTTTCAGCCAAAGTCTTCTCGAGGGAAGAGTGCCATATGTTTTCTGTTATTCTCTCAAAGGCAGCTTTGAGTAAAAGGTCCTGGCAATACATGTAGACCTGTGTGCTTTGGGACACATCAGTTTCCAGTGAACGATAATTGCATTGTCTGCCTGAAGTTGTTGCGATCCTGTTGAGTTTACTTCCTCAGATGAGGACTGTACAAAACTGTTTGGTTTTCTCCTGCTGGCCAGCTGCTTCAGAGCACCAAATTCAGTGCATATAAAGTACCCCAGGTTAGTCTCGAGAGGCTACTTTAGTCCAGATGTGCAGGTCTCAGAGACAGCGACAAGATCTCGATTCTCCACAGAGTCCTCAGGAAATCGATGACTTCATCAGGCCATCAAGTTCTCTTCTCTTTCCTAGAGAAACACACACTGTAGTGTCAGCCCCTAAATCTTGCGGCCAGGCAGTGCTCTTGTCCGCAGACCGAAAGTCATGTTTGGTACCCTTTTCTCGTTCTCCACTTCAGGGAATCAAAAACAAGGGTCTGGTGATGAATCTAGAAGTTCAGTCCCTCATGACAAAAGAGATCTTAGAATGTATTCCTCCTCCCAAGGAGGAGTCTGGCAAATATGGTCGGTACTTCTTAGTTCCAAGGAAGGATGGGGGATGCATCCTATTTTAGAGACACTTGAACCATTCTCTGTGGAGATTCATGTTCAGTATATTAACTATCCAGCTAATAGTCATATCAGGTCCGAGGATTGGTTTGTCAAGGAAGCATACTTCCATTTATCTTTACTCAATACAAGAAGTTCCTGACGTTCGCTTTCGGGGGCAAAGCATTTCATTTTCAGGTTCATCAGTCGGCATAGCATTATCTCCTCACACCTTTACGATATATATGGATGCAACACTGGATCATCACTATCTGAGGGGGAACCCATTCTGCATGAGCAGAGTTACGCACAGACGCCTTTGTTCCTTGGGAATGTGGAAGAAACCATGGCTCCTGTCCTAAGGAGCAGACGTCCTATCAATGCAGGACATGAGTTTCAACCTAGATCTGTTAGTGTCACAATAGATGAACTTTCTGCTTTGGTTCTTCTTTGTGCATCCATCCAGTACGTTACCAGGTAATTTGATTCTGTTATGGCATTATGAGGATGAAGCCCTATAGTTGGTGGACCAAGAGAAGCTGCATCTAGTTTGTATGACTGCTCGGCAAGAAAGTCTGATCAATTGTTGGTATACTTTGGGCCCCCAAGAGAGCTGCCTGGCTACCAAACTATTAATCAGCAGGTAGATATGAGATGCAATTCCTGTGGTAAAAAGACCTTTGTTGTAAGGATTTACAGAATAGAAATCTACTACACCAGGATCTTTAATGCTCTCGTCCTGAGTTGTGCCTGAAAAGTTTCATACCGGGACAGGTATATGTCAGTATGTCCTAGTGGGTATTTAATTCCCCAAAGTGTTGTCATAGGACATAGCACGCACGAGTCCCCTTCTCAGGGAACAAGGGTTACATTTGTAACCAGAGACTTTTTGCTATTGCTAAAGTAATGGGTTTAACATGGGTACTTTGATTGCTGCATTTTGGCTGTTTCCACAGGCCTCTGACGTCTCAAGCCAATCAAAAACCTGAAGTACTTTGTAAAGATTTTCTGGTGTCATTGATTCACATTGCCAGACAAAACCCTGGCCTATAGTAAAACTCACCGAAACAGCTTTGCATGCCTTATTTCTTCGGTTTTGTCCCATTACACATATTTCTTAGAAAGAACAGTCTCGTTGTCACTGCTGTGTACACACACTTCAGGAACACAAACCTCAGGACAAACCTAGCACACATATATCTGAGTCTAAAAGACAGAGCGCTAGGTAATTTGAGCTTCTAAAGCAGGGCATTAAATATGCACTAGACAGCCCAGAGAATGGAGAGCACTACTCCTGAATAAATAACCAAACAAACAACAGACTATCAGCCAATCTACAAATCAGCGCTGTCAGAGAGAGAGTGGAGATAATAATATACATTCACACACCGCAGGCGTGTGTATTTATGGGTGCCAACTGTCTTCTCTTTCTTTCACATACACTCCACACTGAGAGAGTTCGGTTTATCACTTTTCCAATCATACAGACCAGACCAGGAGTGGTTTCTCTGCTAATTCCTCACCATAACAAGATTGTGTACATAGGCAGCTGCCTGCTAAGAAAGAATCATCATAGAAATTCAATCTCAAATGACTGACTTAAATCAGTAGCAACTGTACTGAATACAATTCAATTCAACTAATTTTAACTACAAACAAAATAATTACAAAGCAGATTGACAAAGAATACTGACCAACAAGATCCAAAGTATATTACAATGTCAGTCCAACATTATTTTCTGTACACACTTTTCATTGAACTGATCTCTTGGCATTTCTCCTATTTATTGTTTTTTAATTAAAAGACTACTTCCTGGATTTGTCCATTGTGTGCTTCATCCTGAAACACCATCACCATGACAGAATACCAGACCCAAACAAGAACTCAAAGATGGATTCAGCATTGCCAATTAAAGTAGTCACAATGCTTCCATTTTGCAATATCCCCATTCCGTTCAAGTGAGTGAAATTCCCTAGTCTGTTCCAGTGAGGGACATCCCAGGCTCTGGACATACCAGAGTCAAGATAAGGCTCCAGCCCCTGACCAGAGTCCAGTAAAGGCTCCAGCCCCTGACCAGATTCCAGATAAGGCTCCAGCCCATGACCAGATTCCAGATAAGGCTCCAGCCCCTGACCAGATTCCAGATAAGGCTCCAGCCCCTGACCAGAGTCCAGTAAAGCATCCAGCCCCTGACCAGAGTCCAGATAAGGCTCCACCCCCTGACCAGAGTCCAGTAAAGGCACCAGCCCCTGACCAGATTCCAGATAAGGCACCAGCCCCTGACCAGAATCCAGATAAGGCACCAGCCCCTGACCAGATTCCAGATAAGGCACCAGCCCCTGACCAGAATCCAGAGAAGGCTCCAGCCCCTGACCAAATTCTAGAGAAGGCTCCAGCCCATGACCAGAGTCCAGATAAGGCTCCAGTCCCTGACCAGAGTCTAAAGAAGGCTCCAGCCCATGATCAGAGTCCAGATAAGGCTCCGACCCCTGACCAGAGTCCAGTGAAGGCAACAGCCCCTGACCAGAGGCCAGTAAAGGCATCAGCCCCTGACCAGAGTCCAGATAAGGGTCCATCCCCTGACCAGAGTCTAGAGAAGGCTCCAGCCCCTGACCGGAAACCAGTAAAGGCTCCAGCCCATAACCCCACTCCAGCCTACAACTCCATAGCTCAAATTGTTTGTGGCCAAGCTGAGCTCTGTGGCAAAGTCCTGAACTGCAGGCTCAGCTCCTCCTTGGCTTACTGATCTTCAGGCACCTCGCTGGCTCCTGGAGCTGCTGGTGGCTACCTGGCTCCTTGATCTGTCTGCGCCTCCCTGGAGGCCTCCCGGTCTGTTACGCTATCCCTTGTTAGTCTCCAGGGCACCTTCCGTCATTTACATTTTCCCATGTGGGTAATTTCTTTCATCTAGTCACCTGTGTTTTGTTAATTATTTAGTTTGCTCCTTTGTTTGCCCTTGTATACAAGCCCACTGTTACTATTCAGTTCTTGTCCAGAATTGATTTACGTCAGAGTGTATGGGGTTAAGTTATCTCCATGTATTTCTCCTGTTTATTGTGTTTTTAATTAAAAGACTGCCTCCTAGATTTCTCCTGTGTCATGCGTTTCATCCTTAACCACTACCACTGTGACACATACAGCGCCATTCCGAGGTTTTGTATTGGTTTTAAGTCTCTTAAGTCTCTTATGCTCAAGCCTGCTTCAAAAATACTGTAAAACAGTAATATCGTCAAATAATTGTTTTCTTTTTAAATACATATTAAAAAGTATTTTATTCATCTGATGACAAAGCTGAATGCTCTGCAGCCATTATTCTAGTCTTCAGTGTCAGATGATCCTTCAGAAAACATTCAAATATGCTGACTTCTTGCACAAGAAACACTTCTTATTTTTATCAATGTTGAAAACAGTTGTGCTGTTTAATATTTTTGTGGAACGTGATACAAATTCTTCAGGATTTTTGGAGGAATATAAAATGAATTAGAACAGCGTTTATTTTAAATCGAAATAAGGTAGAATTTTCTACTGATTGGAAAATAAAAGTAAACAAAAACATTTTGTGTCCTAAAATGCCACCTAGCTAGGCAGTGCACGTGTGTTTTAAACGGAGCCCTGCCATTCTACAACGTTTCTCTAGCACAGCACTTTAACCTTGTCAAACTTGTGTATACAGCAGGTACGAAACGTGCCACAAAGATGATTGGAAAGCATCAGTGGCTGTTTCTGTCTGACTCAAACACACAACAGTGGGCTTTTTGTTATG